>JXSR01S001791.1:25757-40230 GCA_000969725.1 Ophiothrix spiculata
AAAAGTGATAAAATTTGTATTTTAGGGTGCAATTTTTGGGAAGGAAGGGTTACCGAAAGCATACATAATTATTATTTTACTTGGCCTTATAAGAAAGGCCTAAAGACTTGTACAAGCGGATGTATGAACCAAGATGTTACTGAATACACTTGTACATCGCAATCTTTGAATTCTAAGTAAAGAAAGGAAAGCGTGTTTGTGGGGTGGTACTTCCCTTGTTTGTACCAATGAGTCCTATTGCTCAAGTTGAAATAATTAAGTCACATTCAAGTTGTAATATACCAAGAACTCATTCATTTTTGCTAATTACAAGTTGACATATCTTAGGGCTTCTAAATTGTTTAAGTTTTGGTCAATCTTTTGGGTCCAATGTTTTTCCCCCTTAATTCGAGAGGTTTAGAGATTTTTTACCACTTTAAAATTACTCAATTTTGTTTTTAAATAAAATGCCATATGATCCATCAGTGCTGTTATTATAAAATGTCTCAATAAACCAGGTAGTGCTGTGCTACTTCTGTACCAATAAACCTTTGTGAGAAAATTGAAAATTGCATATATGTCGGATGCCATGATCTAGGGTGTTAACCTCTTGGGATCACGTGGGAAGAGTGACGTCTTTCTGATGTTATCCAATCCGAGGTACAACATAGTGACTCTCTCCATACCAATGCCACCGCCAGCGTGAGGAGGGCAGCCATAGCGGAAGGAATCAATGTACGCCTTGATCTTCTGCAAATCTGGAGATAAAACCAAAATCAAAATAAAATATGAATGACTCATGAGATAGCGGGAGATTTTTTCAAAAAGCAGGAGAAATTGCTGGAAATTGCTACCCGATCGGAGGTCTTCCTAAAATCGTGAGACTCCCGCCTAAATTGGGAGGCATGACAGGTATGCTGAACAAGGAGATACGGAGGCTCTCACAACGGAAGCGTCAAATCTAGATGCATCTAGATAAATGTAGATTTCCGCAGTGCAGACTGCGTTCACTGTTCAATCCGACTTTACTCATGTTGTGTGTAATAACACATTATGGTGTGCGTATTCATGGAAATAAGGCCAAAAAAAAAAGTTTGTTTCTGGTAACATGCTTGAAAAGTACAATGCGGTATGCGCTTTTTTATTTTTTACTTTTTAAAAATGCAATGCGATATGCGCTTTTTCTTTTTTTTATACAAAAAATGCTAACTTGATCAGCTGATATTCAGACTGTAAAGCCAGGAACATCAACAGGCATCCATTCATATTGATTTGACCCAAATTTTATCTCGAGAGCATAGCCTATTCGAACTTGTTCGACCGTTGTGCAGTATGACTGTAAATTCTGCATCGGGTAATATGGTTGTGGACCATATTTTCGAGCCAGTATCTTATATAGAAACGCTAAATATTTCGCTGGCTCTCACAAAAGAACGATTGATTGTAATTAAGTTTTATATGCAAGTCTCCAGTAAGCTTTTTTACAGAATTGTTTTATTTATCAAAATTAAAAATCTATTTTTTGATACGAAATATGAAAAAAAAAATAATGCAGGAAATATGTAACTTAACAGAAACATGCGCGGGTTACCAGAAACAAACTTGTTTCTTTTTTTGGCCTAATGCAACTACGTGTATGTACATGTGCAGTCACTTACGCTCACGAGATCGTTTGCTGAAGTTCAGTTTAATCTAAATGCATCTAGATGTGCGAAGTAGATTGATTTATCCATGTGGAGAACCCCATGGTAAGTTGTTGAAAACTATCATAGCCAAATACCGTAGAATGCCAGTATATGGCACATTTTTCCAATTCCTGTTTCGCTTCATCGTGACAATGTGGCTGAAAATTGGTAACAAGTTAGTATCAATTCTGATTTAAAGGAATGCAACTTACATGTTAGAAACTGTTTAGCCAATCAAATCTGTTGGTTTTGTGGTAAATGCCATGTTTTGATGCAAAACATGACGTGCCATATAGGCCTACTGGCACTGTACAGTAATATCACAAGTTCCTGTACATATCTATACTCTATAAACCTTAAAAGTATGCAACAAGCAGTCGATTAACGCACATAATCCAATATGACAATACAAGGAAGTAAATTAGTCCGTATTTCACAAATCATAAGAACGTACAACATCTTGCTGAATATTAACATGAACTTATGATTAAAGTTTGTTCATGTGGTAGCAACAAATTTAGTCAAAAGTAATACCAAAATCATGAACAATTCATGTAAGAAAATATTATTACACAGTGATTTGGTCTTCATCAATCCTAATCAATCAATACTAGTCTCTTACACAATACAAAACCAACAGTTCACAGTGTTGTAAGAATACAATGGATATGTTATGGATCTTGTAACAGAGTCTGATTGCTTGTTGCATACTTCAAGATTTATAGAGTATATAGTTTACCTATTTCATGATGTTTAGCCCTTTCAGTCAGCAGTTCTGGATCATGGATACGCTGAGCACCAGACAGAATCTCTTCTCCTCTCATGAACATGTCATACGAGTTGGAAGCACGCTGCAAAACAAACAATCATCACAAGGGATAAAGTCCTTAAGTATTAACAATATGAATAATTTTGACATGATTTAAACGTGCGGTGAAATATATAATGACATGAATTTTAAACTGGACAACCACACAACATAGATGACAGCCAGTGAAAAAATCACTGACAATCCAGGATTCGAACATGGGACCTTGGCATTACTAGCGCCACGCTCTACCAACTGAGCTAATGAGTCAGATGGGGAAGAGCAGTTGATTTTATATCTATAGGCGTTCCTCTAACATCCTATCATTCGAGAAGCTTAGAAAGAGGATATGGAAATCAATTCCTAACTCCCAATTTTGAGCGTAGCGCTAGTAATGCCAAGGTCCTGGGTTCGAATCCTGGATGGTCAGAGATTTTTTCGCTGGCTGTCATCTATGTTGTGTGGTTGCCCAGTTTAAAATTCATGTCAATATGAATATTGTTATACCAACTATCCTGATGAACCTTTGCAAGTATTGTTTCAAATAATTCTTGGACATGACAATCTAGAGTTATACACAGAATTACATGTGCAATTCATGCTAGTACACAGAGTGTTCCATGTGGATGTGATGTCACAGTACTATGGATTGCTGATTGCAAATGGTGTTGCTTACTTGCCGATGTCTTGTGTTTGTCACATCTTGTAGATACGTGGTGGTTGCGTTCAGATTGCTAGTTCATGTCAATTTTTTTTAAGCAACAGTATTGATTTTGCATTTTTAAAATATTTTGTGAGCCCAACTGATTGCAACTGGTATACATCTCTTGAATTGGCAAGTCTAACAGCTTTTTTTTTGTTAAGGCTATAAGCTTTTAAGCTTAAGAGGTTCAAATCCCAATGGATCCTAATTTTTTCCACACTCAATTTAATGTTCTGCATTGATAGCAAGACTACATTATGCAGTTATGTCCACGGCAAAATTCTGACGACCTTTATTGAGTTTAACTGGTTAAAGTAGGGAAAAACTAGATAAGTCTGTGGCAAGGAAGTTATAGGGGGGAACAGGGTTTCTCCGCCATCTTGTGTCGCTCATGGAGCAGAGTTATTGTACCTCCGGATATATTCGGAATTTGACCCGATATCCAGGCAGATCGCCTAAATCTTCACCTGACGCATATACAGCGTGCGCATTTTGTTTCACACGCAAACCGTAGCTGCGTTTCATGTAGCGTGCATTGCGACTTGCTCTGATTAAAGTACGCCAATTTTCCCGCTAATCCGTTGCGAAGAATCTCGAAGTGTTGCACGCGGAGCCGTAAAATGCCGGAGGTGCAATAACTCACCCTCCATGAGCGACAATCCAAGATGGCTGCCGTCCCATAGGATTTACACGGCGATGAAATCAAAATGGCGGAGAAACCCTGTTCCCTCTTATAACTTCCTTGGTCTGTGGTTAACCTGCCAATATATTTATAACCTAATTGATCGATATCGCTAGATCGATGTCACATGACAAGTCTTAACCAATTAGGTATCAACTTAGTACTACAGTTGATTGAACAATTTAGCTATGGTATGGTAATGTTTACTTAGCGACGCCCATTAAATCTTTGTTATCGATATTATTTTGATGCTCAATAAAATTTTGCAAACTTTAAGTTAATGGAAAAACGGCAAAGAAAACCTTTGAATTATTACAAAAACCTACTAAAGTAACCATTGGATATACAAAGGCAGAGAAAGAAGGACGAATTGCGGTCTAGCAATGATATTTTTGACATAGCGGTAAGTTGTTCTTTGCAATAAACTTTCTGTGCCATGAAAATAAAAATGTATTCTTATTTTTCGTGTTGAGTGTTGGTTCCCTGTGAATGTATCATTTTATCAGGCTGAGAAAAGTACTCTATACCGGCAAATAATTCTTTCACATGGGTTCGTTTTCTATAAGATATGAAATAGGGGTGGCTTGTAAATATAGTGAATTATTGTATATACCAGATACTGCAATCAAGAAGAAATATAGGATTCAAATAAGGTGTGGAAATGGAAGAAACATAATGGTCAAATGCTGAAATGTGTTTATATTAATCTATTTTTATATTATTATATAAAGAGGAAATGGAAATATAGACCTAGGCCTATATAGTTAAGGTTAGGGTATAGAAATATAATAGGCAAAAGCTAAAAATTCATTAATTTAAAAGGCTTATCGTATCTATTTTTATAAAACTATTTAACTATATTGGCCTGTAATGTATTATTTTCCCAACTTAGATAACTTTTTGTCTTGTTTACAACATCAATGTTTCTCGCACCCCTGTAGCACAAATGGAACGTTCAGAAACTTAACATCCGGTCCAATCGATAATTGGTGCAATTGATGATTGGGGTGATTGACAAGCACAAACTGGAGTTAACCAGTGTTTTGAAGCTGATTTACATATGACATCAGTCGCGTACCTTCCGAGGGGTCTATTAAAATAAGATTTGGCATGCCATATAAGGAGGTATCATTCTTGATTGACAGCAAGTAAGGCGTGTCTAGCTTGTATAATTTTGAAGAAACAACCATATGAATATAGCGGTATCGTACGGTACAGATGGAGGAAATTAAGCATGGCAATCTCCGTAGACATAAGCGATGGCCTGCTCAGATGCTGTGTCAGAAATAACAGGCAGCGCGCATCATTATAACCACAAATAGCTTGAAAAAATACATGAATAATGTTGAATATATTCCTGACAGTTTTGCGAAAGTAAGAACTTATTTAATGAAGTAGTTTTGAAATGGCACGGTGAGAAAAAAATCCTCATATACCTACAACACACAGTGTGTGAGTGAGGTCACGGTGCATTGTTTGCCGGCCCGTGTTGACGGTAAAGGAGAGTTGACAATAAGTGCACAATGAGTGCATTTTATAATCTGTTCCAAATTGCACCAAGTTGTATCATTTCTGATCTCGCCAGTATTTTAGCAATTTTCTTTCCTAAGAATTAAATGTCTGCATATATTGTATCATTCAAAGAGAGTTTTTATTCAACACCTTTGGGTACTCGCTTAAAGCGAGTACCCAAAGGTGTTGAATATAAATGACGTAATCATTTAAGTATCACACACAACAGGCCAAGGGGCTACTTAATACAAAAGTGGTTATAGGGATGTGCTGCAAATTTGGCAAGCAAAATCAGGCTCTCTGGCATTCAATCAGCCCTTTTTTCTACACAAAATTTGTCGATTCTTTTCAAAATTTGGGTCTCTCTTCACAAAACCTTAGAATAATGGCCCAAAAATAGTGCAAATTTGAGTGAATAAATCAAAGTTTGTATAAATTTGAGTCAAACTCAGACATCTGCAACAAAGAGGGTCCCCTTTTCGTTGTGTATTTGGATATGTGGCTTTTCAAATTTCCTTGTGGCATGTCCCTATCCAAACCAAATTTGAGAACCTCTAGGTAAACAACAAACATTACATCACGTTCCAATGGGAATTAGCAACTTACAAAATTGCTTAGCAAGAGATTGACTCTCCCGATATTTACATAGAGGCTTTCCACCTAACGACACACACTTACCGGATCATTAGGGTCAGGCATGGTGTAGAATGGTCTCACAGCCAGTGGGTACTTACCGGATCATTAGGGTCAGGCATGGTGTAGAATGGTCTCACAGCCAGTGGGTACTTACCGGATCATTAGGGTCAGGCATGGGGTAGAATGGTCTCACAGCCAGTGGGTACTTACCGGATCATTAGGGTCAGGCATGGTATAGAATGGTCTCACAGCCAACGGGTACTTATCCAACATGAAGAAATCAGTGTCATACTTGGCTTTGACTAGTCGGCCTAGGAGTTTCTCAGCTGGAGTACTTTGGAAGATAAAAACAAAGATATAGATTGTAAATCACTCATAACATACATTCAACTATAACCCTATAAGTAATTACTGTTGAAATGAGGACCTAATCTATTCTATTCAAATCAATACCTGAAACCAGCCATCATTGGGATCATCGTGTATCATATACCTTTTTTTTCTATAGAGGGGATTCTGCATTTTACATGAGAT
Organism: Ophiothrix spiculata; assembly: GCA_000969725.1. Lineage (NCBI taxonomy): Eukaryota > Metazoa > Echinodermata > Ophiuroidea > Amphilepidida > Ophiotrichidae > Ophiothrix > Ophiothrix spiculata. The sequence continues at coordinate 32,297 of JXSR01S001791.1, forward strand.
CAAGTTATTATTGGCAATCATCTTCTACCAAAAAGCCAAATAATATTATTATTATGTGAAAAATCCCAAATATCTAATCAGATTCAAGTCGAGGACATCTTGAATTTCAAATCCATATACACTTTTGAAATGGAAAGTCACTTCTTACTTGCGGTCCTGGTAGTGATGTTTCCCCTTAAATAATCACCATCTATGATGTAGTTCTCGCTAGCTCAGTCGTTAAGTGGTGGCAAACTTTACTTAGGAGAGTGGTGAAGGAGCGACCCGCTATAAAACTATGTTGCTAAGGAGAAACAAGATCATTTGTTCTAAAAAATCAAGAACATTACGTACAACCACTCTCTCCAATATTTTTACTACCACTGAAAACAAAGAAATTGGTCTATAATTTTTATAAGATTTGTGATCTCCAGATTTATGAATGGGAATTTCTAGGAATCTAGGATTTTACCTTCTGTAAGTGAGATATTACAAATAATTGTGAGTGGAAAAGAAACTTGAGCAGTGGTAAGCTTGAGCAAGGTTGATGTGATGCCATCAGCCCCAGAAGCTTTACCATTCTTCAAAGACCTAATGATCTTAAAAACCTCAGAAGGTCAGCACCTGAGACTAAATGGAATAACCTGACAGCCCTCACAAATGGAGTCGATTGTATCAGGCTCATCAGATGTGGTAAAATTGGAAACAAAAAAATCATTGAAGGAATTAGCAATGGTGTTGGGATCTGTAACATAAATATTTTCAACCTTTTGTAGCAGTTGGTTTAAAGGTCTCGGTCTATCAAATATTAGCTGGATATATCGTTCCGGGTTGTAACCCATTCTCTCTCAGCATCTTAAGCAGCCTCTAGATACTTCAAGCTGTTGCGCTGGCTACAAGTAGAATGGTTCTGCTGGGAATTGTTTATTGATCATAGCTACTTACGTGAGATCATCTTCATCGCCCATTTCTACGCCATTCTCTCTTAGCATCTTAACAGCCTCAGGATACTCCAGTCGTAGCGCTGGCTCCAGGAATTTGAATGGCTTCACTGGGAATTGCTTACTGATCATAACCAAACTTATGTGAGATCATATTCATCGCCCATTTCTACGCCGTTCTCCCTCAGCATCTTAACAGCCTCAGGATACTCCAGTCACAGCGCTGGCTCCAAGAACTTGAATGGCTTCACTGGGAATTGCTTATTGACCATAGCTACTTACGTGAGATCATCTTCATTTCCCATTTCTATGCCGTTCTCTCTCAGCATCTTAACAGCCTCAGGTACTCCAGTCGTAGCCATGGCTCCAGTAATTTGAATGGCTCCGCTGAGAATTGCTTATTGATCATAGCTACTTACGTGAGATCATCTTCATCGCCCATTTCTACACCGTTCTCTCTCAGCATCTTAACAGCCTCAGATACTCCAGTCATAGCTCCAGGAATTTGAATGGCTCCGCTGGGAATTGCTTATTAATCATAACTACTTACGTGAGATCATCTTCATCGCCCATTTCTACACCGTTTTCTCTCAGCATCTTAACAGCCTCGGGATACTCCAGTCTTAGCGCTGGCTCCAAGAACTTGAACGGTTCCGCTGGAAATTGCTTATTGATCGTAGCTATCTCTGTGGCACATTGATCACGAAGACCTTTGAAGATATCAGTGAACATACCACCTATTACATCAAGGGCCTATTAGAAGAAAACAAAATAGTTAGGATGTTAACCACAACTAACAATAGTCCTTATAAGCCTATCCAATGGTAATGATATGAAATATTTTTGCAAAACCAATAAAATAGTGATTTTTTTTTTCTCTCTCAGAACTACAGTCGTTTACATTTAAATTTTAGCGAAACAACGCTTTCCATACACCTAAAATTATCCATATTGGAAAGAAGTCGAGGTAAACACTATGGAGTATCATCTCCTAGACTTTGATCAACACCAAATAAGCAAGAATTGCAAAGCTTTTCTTTCTCATTGAGCAAAGTTAAAAAGGGGCATTGGATAAGTTCAGCATCATTCCCAAACTTTTCCCCAAACATTTTAAGATTTTTGGATCATTTGAAGGATTAGCGGTAATGACAGCATGCAAAGTGGCATTGTCAAATTCAAACCCTACATATTAAAATATTTAGATATTCTATTATTTTTAATTATCGTTGTCGACAATGATAAATACTGCCCTCTATAGTTGCATTTTTAGAATTGGCCTTTTCAGGAGATCTAATGAAAATTCCAAATTTCTTTTGATTTATCTGCAATCTATGATGTGAAAGGAATGTTTTACAAACAAATCTTTGGCTCTTTCCCATAGTATTACATCAATAAATATGTTTAGAGAACAGCCTCATACCCCAAATCAACAAACAAAATAAAATTCAAATTTTTTACTTTATTGAAGGTTTTGATCAAAATTTTCCTGATATCTGGTAATTGACTGTTATATTCTAAGTTGAACCTCGTTAACACAAAATCACTGGGGACAATGATTTTAATTTGTGTTATCAGGATTTTGTGTTATCCAACTGGATTCACATAAAAATTTACACTTAGGACCAAACAACAATTTTGTGTTATCAGGGTTTTTGTGTTAACAGATTTCATGATAATGAGGTTCCACTGTAAGTGTAAATCATCCACAAACAAAATTTCAATTTTTTTCCAATGCTCCTTTAACCCCACTCATGCATGCACCATAGATACTGATGCACGAGCCACATATAAGGTTGTTAGAAAGTCCCAGGAGTCCAGTAACCGCCTGGAAAGACTCTGTCCTGGAAAGAAAACAAACTTTCATGAATCCCGAAAAAGCCAGCGATGCAAAAGTACTAAATACTGATATGTGAGATGTTTGAAAAAAAGCTTAAAAAGCATCCCATTTTGGGGTTCATTTGGCTATAAGAGATGTGTTTTTCAACATTGTTGAAGATATGTCTTTTTCAACATTCAATAACCTTATACCTTCCGTTCAACATTTTTTATGGACTTCGATGTCTTGAATTATAATTGACAGAACCAACCAGGATTTCCGAATCCTGAAATGATTTTAGGAATCTCGGGAACTAAAATTCCCTAAATTCACAGCCTTACTGCCAACGCACTGTGTCTGATGTAATTGTGCTGTGTTCAAAAATAAGCAAATTGTGCTGTGTTCAGCTATGCACATACTTTTATAGATCAATCAAGACGATGTAAATATGGGCAAAATAAATATTTACTGGACAATTGAAATAAAAATCCATGAAGGGGTTGCATATTTACAAACAATGGGGCCCTGTACTCTGGATTTTTGTTGAAACTGTCCTATAATTTATTGTGTGGCCTATAGAATAGTTCTGAAGATGACAAGTTAACTAAATGGTTCCACAGCAAAAACAAAAAATGGTTTGAAATTGAGCTTTTATTGTGAGATCAAACGTCTTCTAAGTGACGATTTTCTCAGAATGAAGAGTATAGCTACTATCAAGAATGAAAAAAAAAGGTAAAAAATCGGGTAGTAAAGCAGGGACTTCCATTTGAGGAGAGTGAGCTCTATTGAGCCACCCTGCTCTCATCCAATGCTTTATGGGAGCTCAATTAATAGAGCGCCTTGCATGATGGTATTAACATCTAAATTTTCAGATAGCTCCTCTAATTGTTCTTCAGGAGAGCTTCTGATAGAGCCCTGGAAATTTCAAATGGAAGTCCCTGGTAAAGGCAAATCAACCATTTTTGTCAATGCTCACCTCATGATAGTGGTACTTGATTGCCATTTCCACATCCAGGCCCACAAATTCACAGAGATGGCGGTGGGTATTGGAGTCCTCAGCACGGAACACTGCTCCTACGGTGAACACCCGGTCAAAATCCGCTGCAATGGCCATCTGCTTGTACAGCTGGGGTGACTGGGCAAGGTAGGCACTGGTCTTGAAGTAGGACACAGTAAACACATTAGCCCCTCCTTCACTGGCAGCTGGGGGACGAAGGTTGCAGATAATGGTCAATGACTGGGTATCAACTAAGGTTTCTGTTGAGACTGTTTTTTCATGTCAATATGTCGCAATAATTTGTTGTCAGTCGACATAAAGTTGATATCAAAGAGTTCGTTTTTGCAGGAAAAACTAAATTGTTTGGATACGCGAAATGACACGTAGACTTGCCTATAACATTAATAATGTGCTTGTTCTTTCTGCGTACGATAATATGGATGATATAAAGTTGATATTTTGTAACTTTTTTGTTGTGAACCATCATAATAACTTTTAAAATGGTTGTAAATAACGAACAATTAATAAGTATTAAATTATTTATGCAACACTTTAAACACTTGATAAAGCTCAACTGCTAATAAACAGCCATATCTTGACAATGAAACGTACGTTTTTATGAAATTTTACTTGCCCCGTTTTGTCGACAAATGAGATTTCATGTTGACATGTTGAGATATACTTTATATCGACAGAAACCTTAGTACCAACAACACTAATATGTGAGTGCAAGAAAGTTGTATCTGGAATTACTGCCCTAAGTTATATTTATTTAATACCCTTTCACAAGAATGCCAAAAATAGCTCAAAATTTCCCTGGCTCATGTAAGTGGCTCTTGAAATGGTTCTTCAGGTGACGGAACCATTTCAAGAACCACTGACCCAGGATTGGATATTTTCCAGTGTGCAATTTTGTTTTTTAACAAATGGCAACTATTGCAGATACGACTTTCTTGCACTCACATGACGACTGTCTGTGAGGTAGAATTGATCTGAACTGCTGATTTGCCATTGAATAGGAACACTTTTCGCCATGTGCTAGCACATGAGTTGCACGATGCACAATCTATGAAATGGGCACAGTAAAAACCATTCCCAGTCACATTTAATTTTGAGAGCGTAGTCAAATCCACGTCTACAAGACCAATCAGGCAACAGGAGTTTAAATATGAGCTATTTTTAGGTCCCAGATGCTGGATTGTTTCTAGAAGTAATTGTAAATGGATTTTATCTATACTCTATAAACCTTGAAGTATGCAACAAGCAATCAGACTCTCTTACGAGATCCATAGGATAGGATAGGAATGGGTTTGCTCCAACTGGAGCTGGGTCATTGCATAAAGCTTGACCCCTGGGTTTTTATTTTGAGGGATTAATTATCTGGATTACTTTTATTATAAGATTACTTAATTTTGGGGTCTGTGGATCGTGTAGTTTTTAAGTTCCTGATATTGTCGATAGGTCTGCGAAGTAAGAATGTTGATTGCGAGATTATGCTTGTCGGCGGTATGTTTATCCGGTTTAATTTGCTCGAGGAGTTGCTTTCGAAGACTATTTGTTCTGGGACATTCCGTAAGGTCGTGAATGCATTGACATGCGATATCTTGATTACAGTAAGTACACGTGTAATTTTTGTCTATTACCATTCTGCTTGTTTTGGCTTTGATTCTCAAGGAGTTGATCGCGATTTGTGTCCGTCTTGGTAAAGTGTTTAGGACGGCAACTGCGGCTGGGGTGTTTGGAAGCGCAAATCTCCAGTGAACATCTGCTTCTTCGTTGCCGGGAATACCAATGTGGCTGGGGATCCAGTTTATGACAAAATTCTTTTTGCTGCGTTTTAGGTCCGTTTGAATATCCGAGATCCATAGCATATCCCTTGTATTCTATAACATTGTGAACTGGTGGTTTTGCATTGTGTAAGAGACTAGTAATAATAGATTAGGATTGATTAAGACCAAATCACTGCATATTAATATTTTTGTACTTGAATCATTCCTGATTTTGGTATTATTTTTGGCTAATTTTTTTGCTACCACATGGACAAACATTGAATATAAGCTCATTTGAATATTTAGCAAGAATTGTTACATGGTTATGATTAAAAAAGTATGGACTAATTTACTTCCCCATATGGTCATATTGTTTTATGTGTGTTAATCGGCTGCTTGTTGCCATGGACAAACATTGAATATAAGCTCATTTGAATATTTAGCAAGAATTGTTACATGGTTATGATTAAAAAAGTATGGACTAATTTACTTCCCCATATGGTCATATTGTTTTATGTGTGTTAATCGGCTGCTTGTTGCATACTTCAAGATTCTCAGAGTATAGAATCTGGAACCTGACATATTCTCTTCCGAAGATTTAGGTCACCTTTACCTGATATAATCTTAGGCGTATGAATTTCTGTGAAATTTCTCGCTCTCAAGGATTCCCTAAATAGACGACATACACCTCCTTGAAGGCGGAAGATTGCTTGACTTGTTGGAGTCTGTGAAATGAAAATGGACAAATAAAAAAAAATATTATTTTAAAAAAATGGGTAGAAGTTTACACTATCACAGTGCTTTACAACTAGCGGCACGCGCGCCACATTTGGCGCTTTGACAAGCACTGATTGACGCCTTGACCCTCTCAAAAAAACAAAGAAATACATAAGAAAAACACTGAAAAAGGGCGCATTTGGCGCTTTACCCTTAAATTTTCTAGATCATGTGGCGCATTGTAAGAACCCCTGGCCTGCACTATCACTGGGTAAGTTAAAAATATTTCCCTGCTACAATCAGCCGATATTGTGTGGTATGATGAATTCAGAGATTAAAGAAAGTACAGCTACGAAACATGACTATTTGCACTCTAAAAATTCAGCCAACATTTAAAAAAAACACGCTGCGCAAGTGCGTAGTGACCCAAACACAGCGGTTTGGTACAATTACTTGACTACAACACAATGCACATCTTACATTTTCCCGTCAAATTATGGATATGTAAGCAAAAGTGCTTGACTGGCAAATAGTTACAATTCTTAGGTCACACTAATTTAATTGCTTGTTTTAAAGCTGCCGCGCGCATTAGTTTGAACATGCGCATTAACATCACCAAATTGTTGAATTTTTTTTTTAATTTTTCATTTTCGTCAAATAAAACCCCACCGAAGATCACAAATTTTGTCCTGTTGATCGCAAAAATGGTAGAATAACAAACATACTGTTTTATATACAAGTAAATATCAATGGATGGAAAATGAATGGCAAAAATGGCAAGTGTAACGCCTGGTAGAGTTGGAAATATTTTTACTAAAAAAAAAAATTTAAAACAAAACAAAACCGCATTCCGCATTAGGTTTTCAAATTTAGGCGAGCTTTGAGACGAACAATTAAATGAGTGTGGCCTTAGTCAAAGTACTCTTCCATTGCCGGACAGAACAGATGAATTACATTTTCTGGAAGTTCTTCTTCGTGATATGATTTTGTTGCTGAAATGGGAAGCGTAAAATGAAAAAGACAATAGCATCCTTGTATGAGATACACAAATACCAGAATGAAACAAATGAAATTTAGTTCATTAGGCAAAGTAAAAAAATATTTTTGTTTCTAGTCCCCGTCCGCATCATTTTTTGGCACCGCATAGATTTTTTTACTATCTTTTATTTTTAAAAAATATGAACAAAAAGCAAAAAAGCCACAAGTTTTTCAGAATTTCAAAATGTACTCTCGGTGTAACATTAATAAAACTATGTATATATGCTAATTTTCTGCAAGAAATGTCTTAATCATGCACAATATCATTCTGAAAGAGTGAATGTTTTGACTATAATTGTTGTGGCTTGCCGGAAATCTGAAATGATGGCCATCTGGGAAATAAAAAATAAAAACGCCCCTCATCATCAGTTTTTTTTCAAAAATCCAGAGGAGAAACATCTATTTTTTTTTACTTGGCCTTAATTCATTTATAAAGAAAGAGAACAATCTTGCTACCTACCCTGAGATCCAATATTCTATTATCCAATCTCGTATCCTGATTGACAGTTGGTGCCCCGCCTTCTTTCTCCTCATCTGTCTGAGGACGTGCAGCATCATCTATTTGCAGGGGTAGACGGGGTTCAGCTAAACTGATTACATACACCTGTATAAAATATACACAAAATACAATCAAAAAGAAATTTGATAAAACCAAAAGGTTCCACATTCTGGTTTTA
>JXSR01S001791.1:42482-52614 GCA_000969725.1 Ophiothrix spiculata
GTGACCAAGGCTCCTGAAAGGAGTTGAAAATTTTCTGAGTGAGTACCATTTATATTGGATTCGTATTCTGAGAACTTTAACAATTTAAATGATTTTTTTTTCTTTTTCTAAGAGGTGAAGCTTCACTTTTCATATTTTTGAAAAACGTCAAGCTTTACCATCACTATGCACTGTCCGTAAAATCAAAAATGAAAATATTGTGGTATGTTGTATCAGAAATTACAAGCATACATTTGTAGGCGACAATGCGCTTGTTGTCCAGGATTTGCAAAGATCGTAGTACTGATGGTCAAGTTCAACGATACTCAAGCATTTGCAACACTGTATTAACATTATCCACACAAAGGATCCGTTGTCACTTCACCAACAAACATGAAATACGTCACTTCTTTCCTTAATGAATGTCAAGACATCAAATAAAAAATATTGACCCCATCAAGCCTTCACGTCAAATTGACGTCGATGTAGCGTCAATCCTGTATCTTTTACATATGTAAGCTTGTTCGGTTTTCCACCTCATGGGTAGGCTGCCGGTTTTCCGCCGTCGGCCATCTGTCTACCTGCTTCTGCAGTAGTCTGTATTTTTGCAAAAAACTTTGTTGTATTTACTTGTATATATTTATATCCTGCTCTGTATGTAGGCCTTGTGCCATTTTTAAAAAAGCGCTATTATCTTGATGTAGCAACACTATATAAACATTTGTATGTTTATATGTATGTAATTCTTGAGGAAGGTTGTTCAAGATCCAAACCGACCCTTGCATTAGAAAATGCTAGCAAGCATTTAAATGGTTGTTGAAAATATTTGTAAGTCAAACATGCTCCTGTACCATGTGGTGCAGTATTGAGGCACTGTACCATGTGGTACTGGACCACAAGTTCTGGCCAAAATCTCACAAAAGCACATGGTCCACGTATTCTACCTTTTCTATCTGTATTTCTACATCCTGCTGTGTACAGCTCTCAATCTTCTGAGGCACAGGACTAACGACTCCCTCAACATCTATGATGGATTCCTTGGAAATACTGGGCAGAGAAACAAAATTACATGATTTAGACAATAAAGCAAAACAATTGGAAAAAAAATCTGGTACCGGTACATATATACATCAAACATATGATTTAGACGATAAAGCAAAGGAATCTGGTATATATATATATGGAAAATATTTGCATTTCACCAAAAACCAGTGTATCATGCTGATAAATTTGCCCCGTGAGGGGAGGGGGGCACCCCTGTTACATTGACACGCATTATGCACCTGTCGATAGATCCTCTTTTCAACCTTTTTTTTTTAAGTTCAACCTTATAATCCTCTTCTTTATAGCATCTGTCATCCATTGCTCTGATTTTTCAAGAACCTACACTGAATGACCCCCTTTTTCGCTCAGTTTGTTGATTTTATGCCTCTCACTTACAAAATTTTGAAGATCAGCAAATTCAAATATGTCAAAATTAGGCTTATTTTATTTGAAAACTGATACCGAATGTTACATATTCGAGTGCCCCCCTCTCAAATGCCACTTCCTGCATCTGCCGGTAATTTTTCAACTGGCTAAGATACTTTTATGCTTCAATATTTCAATATTAATCTGCTGGCAAGCTTAAATAACAATAATGTACTTGATTGTTGTTTTTCAACATGAGTTGCATCAAAAGTATACACTGAGTTTCATTCATTTTGATTCATTTAAAAACCTCTAAATATGCCCATTTGTCAAGCAGAGTTTTTCCTTTTGTTGTGCCAGGGTTTATTAGGTTTATATACTAGTACATGTATCAAAACAAAATGGCCGTAGGCCTATATTATCAAAAGCTATAGATCCAAAGCCTCTTTCATTGATATCAATGAGACACTTTATTATGATGAAAACATTCTGACCGTCTTCCATCTTGCTTGCTAAAATCCAATCATAATATTTTCACTTTGGACCATACTATTTTCCTGAGATCACAGAGCCTATCATCTGAAGAGCTATACTTTGATCAACACCAAATAGGCGGGCCTCTTCACATCGTGAATTGATACAGACAAGCGCATGCGTAGCTGGACAAAGCACAACTGCAGGAGACGCAGGGCGCATTGCACGTGTGACTCGCGCATCGCTTGTAACTGGGATTATGTTCTCTTGCGGATGAAGAAAAGCCTCATAATTCCCGCCTATTTAGTGTTGATCAAAGTATAGTAAAGAGTTTTACACTACACAATACAACATTTAGTTGGTTTTTTTTTAATAACGGCAAAAAAAAGCATTGGTCAACTTTTCTTTGTCTGTAAATAACTTACTTTGCAGTAAATTTGACCATGGCTTTACTGACATTTTCACTGACAGCAACAAGACCCTGAATATTGAATTGTTGTTGACGTAGAACAAGGAAACACTGTTTGCCTGTAAGGAGGAAAAAATCATAAAACATATGATAAAGGAAGGCAATGAAAAAAAACCCCACCTATTTTACGGACTCGACCGACCCTAAATTTGCATTTTGGAAAAAAAAAATTAGTTTTGTCAAATCTTGTAAAATCAGCTGTTTTTTGTCAGAATTGTTAAATTTTATTGTAAAAGTTATTCATTTTTCTCCCATTTTTCAGATTTTAGGATTATTTGGGGTAAAAAAAAATTTAAGAAAAAAAAGACCGACCGAGCATTCTAGAAAGGTCCGCCCGCCTGTAAAACAGGTTTTTTTCGTCGCCTAACTGTTAATATAGATGTTGCAACCAATACACAACATAAACACCCAAACATATTGTACGGACCAAGTCGATCCAGATTTTGCAGATTGAAAGATTTTCTTTTTTGAGTTTTTCCAAAATTTTGTAAAATTGCCCATTTCTTTGATAGCCAAATTTGTTTTTTGACTGTATTACTAATATAACATATGTGATGTGACGCGCATATCAGTACTGGTCGATATGCATGAGCTAACTCAAAATCCCCTTATGCTCAATTGGTTAATCCCATAAATCAAATGTGTGCCGGCTAATCTTTTATTAGGCCTTAAAAAAATAGTTTGATTGGCGTAACCAGATCCTATTTTTACCACCGACCCTAAATATTATTTTTTTTTAGCATGGTTAAAAAAAAAAAAAAAAATCCCAAATTTGATGGGAATCAATTCATGGGGTCTGAGATATGGCTTGCAGGACATTCAAAATGACAAATAAAAGATGTGTTTTTTCTATGTTACGCCAATCAAACAATTAATTTAATTTTAGCCTTATTTATACATTGATGACATTTGTATTTTGTCACTCGGTCTACACAAATAAATACAACATTCATTCATGTTCTCATTATATTTTCTATCATAGATGATTGTACACAGATGGCTAAACTATCATGCCTACACAGAAAAATTAACTTATAACCTGAGCAGATTTTATATTCATTAGTGTGTTTTGAAAAAAGCTAATTACTTAACTATGGCTTTGACTGGGATGAGGGCTGGCTTGTGTATCAGCACAATATTCCATTTAGGTGTCAATTTTGTTAAAAATATACTGCATGTTATTGAAATTTGTATCAAAGATTTACCCTTTTCTAAAGTTTTTCAGTAAATTGGTAATTTTTGCCATAATTTTATTTGTTTGTTTGTTTTTTGCAAAAGTTGACCCATGTTTAGGAATTTATGGGCTAAACATTGGGTCCTTGTTCAGGGATCAAATTCTCATGCTGTAGAGAGGTAACCAAGGATGAAGGTAAATCTTTATGAAAAATCAGAAAACGGTGTAGAATTTGCTATAAATACCTAAAAACAATACTGATACTGTCTAATACCTTAAACATATGTGAGTACCCCTTCTCCTAGGCCCGAGGGGGGGGGGAAGTCTTCAAAATTTGTTGTACGGGTATGTGCTTGCCGGACGTTGAAAAACTGACCATCTCTATACCTATATTTGATAGGCCCGTAAAAATCCACCCATCAATTTTGATTGAAAAGCACCCAATTTTACTCAAATTGGGCGCTTCATCTGAGACGAAAATCCCCCGATCATTATATCAAATCTGTGAAAGCCCACCCCAAAAGGCAGGCACATATACATATACCTTGTCAATGTAAGTAACCCCCTAAACCCCACCCCCTTAGGGCTCATAGGGCTAATTATTCTGACTCTACAAATGAAGAACACATGCTTTATTGCTCAGTCACACGTCACCATACCATCGTATGAGTAACATACGCTGTTTTAGTAACTTGGTCAAATTACTGTAAAACACTTGTGGGTTTATAATTTTACAATTTGTAATTGATATAATATGCATGCATAATTTTACCATTTTCTCAAATTTGAACTTTTTTGACGTTTTAATTTCACATCATCTTATTATTTAAATCTTTACTCTACTTGCTCCGTGGTCGGACAGTCACGTAAAGCTGTGGGTCCCCTGTGCGAATGCTCCTTCATGGGGCGCTGCATTCAGTGTATACCTGGTGGTGAGTCTATGAATACCATTAGAACAGCATTTTAATTTCACCCATTTAGTCTCAGTGAAATTAATACGCCACCTAACATTTCTGGATTTGTGGTAATAATTGAATCCATACCTGAATCTCAGACACATTATTCTAAATTTTGCTGAATTTCTTTCATGCTTTCAATCCCATTGGACCCTCTTAATTTCTGTTCTTGAGCAACTATGCCTTTACTTCTACTAGTGCGTAGTCTTCCATGCAGTCATATCCTTACCTTTACTTCTACTAGTGTGTAGTCTCCCACGCACCCATATCCTTTGGTTTGCCATCTTTGTATCAATGTCCTTTACTGCAACTAATTCCCTATCTACAAAATATGGAAAAGGGAGAGAAAAAGTGGTGCTTATTGAACAACTAGGTAGCATTGGTTTATGCAAGGAAGTCAAAAAGAGGGAATCAGTAGTTGCTGTCATCTTGCTGTCTTTTATCTGTTTTTTTTAAACATCATACCTATCAAGTCTTTCGATTTAGGAGGAGTCTCCCGTTGTAAGGGAGCCCTCCTGACCTCCCAATCGGGTAGTCATATCTCCCGCTTTTTAAAAAAATCTAGCATGAAAATTCCCTATAGATGGCAGTGCGTATAGCTGTATTACAAACTGTGTACGTATTACAGACTGTGTATCAGCTACATTTTGTTGAGAAATTGAAAATGACACCGTTATAAGTCGTCTGTGCGCTTGTGAGTCCCCTCCCATTTTTTTTTTTTGGGGGGGGGGATACTTGACTTGATACACCAACAGTTTGTGTATTTCATTTCAAATTACATGTGCAATCCATGCCTATTGCGACTTGTGCTGAGCTAGATATACAGATTTCTGTTACTAAGAATCATGAAGTGTATGTAGCACACAGCCGAAAAGCCAGTTGTATAATAACACCCTCCATGAGCTACAAACAGTGTTAGGCCAATCCCTACAGTAAAAAAAGTAGTACTCAAAAAACTACCTGATCCCACTTGTTAACTTAAAATAAAATGTTGAATTGCATCAAAAACAAGGCACAATTTGGTGCCGAGATTGTAAGAGGTGTTACTAGTGAGGAAATGATGTTGCAATGGCTGTTATATTAAAACTGTTGATACAGTTGTATTTTAGCCTTTTTTATACTATACAAGTGTTTGCGAACCGTCCCGTATACATACATGCAAATGTAATGTATGCAGAGTTTCTCCTCTCCAGGTGAATAGCTCAGTGGGGTAGGTAAGGGATAGCATTTCCAAGATTATGCATGTGCAATGTCAGCCTCTACCTAGGAAATGAAACCACTTTGTGCTCAATACTACAAAATTTTGAAGACAGAACTCAAATTCTATATTTTCTTTATTACAGATAGTCATACTTTGAATATTCCTATTGCTACTGAGATCAATACAACTCAAATGAAGGTATTAAATATTTTCAGGCTTTCTTTCAAATCTGAAATTTCCCCATTGACATCTCAGAAGTAAATAATATAGCTCGCGCCTACCGTGCGAGCAATAATACTCAGTATTAATCTTGCACTCTATTAGAAAGAAAGGGATTGCTGTTAATAAGAAATATCACAATCTGTACATCAATACTTGTAGCCAAATTGTAAGTAGCTTTATTATTTATACTATACTATATCAAGTAAATTAATCATAACTTAAAAGAAATATTTACCTGGTTTTTCTGTTGACTGAATCAACTTAGCGTTGCCATAGCGATCCTTGGAATAGTCGTCCCCTTCAGCAGCTTCCTGCTCTGCTGCCTGAAATATAAACAGATTTGGTGAAACATTGGAATGACTTGAGGGGTCAACATATCCAGAGATGCCACTTGAGCACGGGAAAAAAAGGAAATTAGTCTCGATAAGACGTACTAATTTTGAGCGGCGGGAGAAAAGCTTCCCTTTGAAGATTTTTGATATTTTAAGTACTAAAATCTAACTTTACATGCACCTTTTTAAACATTTTTATGCAACTGTGTATCACTTTAATAAAAAAAAACCTTGAATTTTTGAAATTTCGATTTTTAAAAATGACAAAAAATTAGGAATTCATAATAAATTAGGAAAATTGGCATCCCTGCATATCTAATGTATTGATCCCTCAAGTGAAATGTGTTGACCCCTCATTTGTGATTTTTGCATATACATTCATGTCTTTCTTAAACTCCTCCCAAATATCAGTTTTCATTTCAACTCAAAAGTAATTGAAAACTAATCTTTTGTAGACAGTAAAATAGGAATACGCATAAAATGAAAACTTCGACACAAGTTTTCTTGGTTTTACGTATTCTGTCTTTCGGTGCATCTACTATTGGGTGTCATATGAATTTGAAACAAGTATTATTTTAAGGCTGAATATCGTTCTTTTTGAATACACAATTAAACAAAATTGACCACAGGTCTACTTTACTGGATGTTTGTGGTGGAATGCAGTGGTCCCGCTAAGGCAGAGCTGCCAACATTGAGATTTTGAAATGAGGGAGATTTGCGCAGTGTCCAAGGTAGTGCCTCAGACAAAACGTTTTTGGACGAAACGTAATACACCCCCTCGGAGGAGGGGGGGGGGGAATTAAAAGAACTAAAATTTAAGTTTAGCATTTTAGCGACCCTGAAAACACTTCTTAGGTGAACTTATTTTCAAATATTTGAAATGTTTATTTATGAGACTAAACAGTGTTGGTGCTAGGAAAGGAATCGATTTAAAGGGGCCTCAAGATACGATATATTCACACAATATGATGTCAAAAATCTTCTCTGTTTCTCCGATTGAGATGGGAAATACATCAGTGTAACTAATGACATGAGCATTAAATATAGTGCAGGTGAAAAAAAATTGAAGATAGCTCCGCCGCTGCGGGCGCTTTTCAGGAAAAGCACCCACGGAAACTAAGTCCAGAAGGTATCACACAGTGAATTTACAATTCTTTCTGGTGCAGAATGATTGTCAAATATGCTGTGAGCCCTTCCACTTCTAATATTATGTAAAATGTTACAGCCAGGTTATTACAAAGTATAACTGTCCATATCCATAACATGTCATCACTCCATGTCATGAGTGGCAGTGTGGGAATGACAATGAGACCTTAAACTTACTACCCGGGCTTCTACCCTACCCCAAAAATAAAAGTGGCGTCAAAATTGTCTGAGGATGAGTATACTTACATAGACTGAAAACAAAAGTTAAGCTTTTCATCAAAGCATTCAATAACATAAACAATCTAGTCTTGAGTAAGCTTAATATTAGACTTGCATATAGAGTAGTGATAACAGGCTAATTTTGATTTTTTTTCTTAAATAGGCCAAAATATACATCATTTTAAAGGTCTCAATGAGACAAAAACAATGGTGCAATTTTCAATGTCATAGTCCTTTCGGTTGCGAAGTTGGTAAGTTCATAAAATTGCGTGCCACCAATGCGTAAAATTGCGTGTCAGCAAAAATTGGCTGTAAGTAGGCCAAGTTACATATCATTTTAAAGCTCTCATTGAAAGCAATCCAAGGAAGTTATTTTCATTTCTATAAAACCTTTTATTGCTGATTTACAGTATATTTAAGATAGTTCTGCACATAGTTTTCATATGCACAAATTGACCTCACTTCCACTTTGAAGTGTACAGTGAATTGACAGTATTTAAAAAAATCCTGATCAGGTTCTATTTAACCATTTTTCTTATCTTTATATTACAGATTTGAATTACTACAAAGAAGGAAAGAAAAGAAAAGAAAAGACAGAAGGAAATAGGGACTGAAAAGACAAACAAAAAAAAAGAGGGAAGAGATTGCTTTTAGGGGAAAGGAACACATGAAAAAATCCAAGAAGAGAAATTTCAAAATTTTAGATCTATACAAATTAGAATTACAAAGAAAAGACAAGACAAGAAAAAGAAAGGAAAACAGTACTAAATTGTAAAAGAAAGGAAGAAAAGAAGGATATCAAAGGACTGAAAAAAAAATGGGGGAAGCCCAAGTTATTTAAAACAAAACAAAACCAAAAAAAGAAAAGAAAAAAGAACACATTTACAAGAATAAATCCAAACTAAAGATTTTTTTTTTTAAATTAGAAAATTAGAACTATAGGGAAATAACTTGGAAAAATAATAAAGAAAATAATGAAAAATAACAAAACTAAAATAAACGAAGTTCAAAAAAATATAAGGCAGCTTTCAATGATTATCCAATATACCAATGCAATAACACGGCAGCGTAATAGCTGCTTCGTATGAGTTACGATGACACTATGCAAAAATCATACGTCGGCGTATAAAATGTGCTCTCCGCTGTCGTACGTGATTGCATTGAAAGTCAATACAAAATCCGAAAACTGCGCTGATTTGACTAAATCTTCAATTCGCATGGTCATGAAAATCTTCAAATCTCGTTTTTTCGCTATAATCTCATGTCAAATATTGACTAAAAACATGTGCTAAATACTTCAGTTAACCTAAATCCAGAGCTGCTTCAAACTGCATCGCGAAATACTTGCGTTTGACGTTCATGAAGTTGGGACTTTTCCGCGAGTGGTCGCCTACTGGAGATTCACCCAGCGTAAACAAAATGAATGACTGTGAATTAAGAGCTAATATTCTAGATTTTAGTAAAATGACGTATGCAGAAGCTAATTTACATTAACCTAATATTAACTACGAACCTAAATACTGACGTCATTTTGTGCCGATGTCAAACCTGGTATATAGCGCAAATTCACTGATTTGGTTCACGATCTTTCGAAAGCGGCAATCAAACAACGTGTAAGAAAACTCTTGTTTTTTAGCAAATACTGCACGGATATGCAAAAAAATGGTATTTATGATAAATTTAAACATTTTTTTACTGAAAAACTTATTACATTTAACAAAATCCGTCTCCTTCGACTTGTAACTGGTGTCCAAAGTCAGTCAGTTTTACGTGGTGGCACAATAGGAAATGTCAAAAGTCGCGTTAGCCTGTTATCACTATATAGAGTATATGGTCAGTTAAAAAATATCACAAATATACACTATGCTGTGCATTCTAAATGCCCAAATACTCACATTATTTAGTTCCCTTTAATTATTTGAGTTTCTTGATTATGAAATAAAAATGGACAAATCAACACTCAACCGCACCAGACATCGCCGTCAGTTGGAACAGGTGTTTCGTTTTCATCTAAACCTGCACTGACCAATTTGGATTTAGCAGAACTTTTTGGGCGAAATTTTGGGAGTATCCCTTAATTATCATAATTATCAGTTGCCAGTTAAGGGCATTTTAGTTGTTATTTTGGGTGTTTTGGTGAATTTATTTTTTCAAGAGCTTTTTGACAGTTTTCCGGGAGAATTTTGTTACCGTGCGGGATACCGGGAGATAGGGTTAAAATCCGGGAGTCTCCCGCAGAATCCAGGAGTGTTGGCAGCTCTGCTAAGGCCGTATGTCACGAAATTGGCGCAGAAGCTCAATATATTGGCGCAAGGGGTTCCCAAAACAAAAAGTCAAAAATGGTCGCATGTCATAAGGTGGGGCCCAAATGTGTTACATGGTCAAAATTGACCAAAATAGTATTTTTTGATATGTTACAGATAATGACCCCCTCTATTCATTTATTTAAGTTTCAAGCCAAATATACCTCTCGTTACAGCAAAACGGGCAAATTAATGTTTGATTAGTCCATAGACGGCAATGTAAACTAGAATTTTCAAATGCGTTTTT
>JXSR01S001792.1:120319-130457 GCA_000969725.1 Ophiothrix spiculata
TGTATCATCTGCAAATAAAATCATTTCAAATAAAGAAGTTGTGTTTACAATATCATTAATATAAAGTATAAATAGCAACGGGCCCAAGATTGATCTTTGTGGGACTCCACATTTTATGTTTTTAAATTTGTATTGGCATGTCAAATTGACAAATTTGCAAATTCTCAAAGATCATACAATTTTGTCGAATTACAGTATTAAAGGGAGAATACGGTATCACATCTCGTAGATATTTTTGAATATTTTGTATATCTTTTCTGCTTATAAATATTAAATCGTTCATGAACGAAATATCATATTTTTGTAGATCTGTTCCATTATTTTATCAGCTGAATATTCTTAGGAAAATATTATCGCACAATGTCTATACATGAAATATGTCATGCATCGTTTGTTTAAACATCTTGTATGCGTTATATTAATGTGTATTTTCCTATCTACAAAAATAGCATCTTTGCATAACGATCTTTGAGCTAATTAATGAAAACATTAGAATACATACTATTCAAGCATTCAAGCAAATTGTATAAAGTCATATCATGCACTATAGAAGTCATTTAATAGCTATCATACCCCACGTCGGCTTTTACCTACGTCAAGTACCTGTTTTGTGCATTGGAGGATATATTATAGATTAGTGCACATACATAAAAAATACCAGTTAAGGTGGCCTAGCACAGATAGAATTCCTCTATTTATTTTTCTAATTTTTTTATATATGGTGTTTTTATAATCATGTGCTGATCACATTTCTGAAATAAAAAATGGGAGTCACCGACTTAGTTTTTTAGAAAAATCCACTCCAAAAACACTATGTTTTACCACTTTTTACCATTGACCTCTATGGTAAAATCAAAATAAATCAAACAAAAACACTTATAATTAAAAAAAAAAACGGCTCTATTTTGTTCCTCTCTTACTTACATAGTTCTTTAAGAAACCGTAATAACAAAATATGGTCACCGACTTACTTTTTGAGATATTAAGCAAAATTAAGCAAAAAAATGACATTTTTTTAGCAATGACTAATACCTTAAGCACTGTGCGCTTTGGGTCCTGCGCCGTCAGGAGCTTATACGTGAATATAAAAATGACGTACGTGTAAGATCGCGTTATATTAAAGCGCAAGATACAGTACGCCAGAAAGTACGCTGAAAGCCCGGATAAATACTTTGAAATTGTGTCCAACACCGCTGATATTAGCTCACTCGTGTCCGACACCGTTTCTGTGCTAGGCCACCTTAATGCAAATTCCTATATCGGCCTTTAAACTTTTATTAATTCAATTAGTTGAACCTAAATGCATTCTAAACTTGTTAGGTAATCGCCTTTTTACGTACTTAAGCTCATTAATAAAATCAGATTCTTTTTTATTTTATATTTCACACATGAAGAGATTCCTTTAAATTATACATAGCCTGAAAATGATGATCAAAATAATCTAGTCACGATCAGAGATCTATTTCTCTTAGCCATTACCTTGTCCCTACGTCGACATCACTAGTACTCAATAAGTAGGTTAAGGAGAAAATCGAATATGAATTATTTCATATATCAACACAGTAGTACCTACACTTAAGGACTCAACTAAAGTACTCAGATGTTTTCATATGTAACTCAACAACTGTGTTGAATGGCACAAATTATATAACGTATTTTATTCGAGTTGAGACTGTTTTCCGAGTCAGAAATAACAAAACTGCTTTCAGTAGGTGTTAATGATAATGGTAATAGCATTAGGCCTACATTATTTTAAGGTAATGTTGCAGAACATATTCTGCAAACAGCAGGGAATACTTTGTGATATTATTTAAACTGGCGATTAGGAGTGAACAATAGCAAATAAACATTATAAAAAGATACCAACTAATATTATTGGTATTATTGATATATATATAAATATACCTTTATTTTATTTTTACTTTAGGCTAAGGTCACTTTTTGCTTTACTGATATTTAGATCATCTCTAAAGTAATACATTTATTGGATGCATTAATGGAAATATTGTATACTTTGTTACGAGAGCTTTAATTAGCTGAATTGAACTGATCTAATCTAAACTGTATACATTATTGTCATTTCTA
Organism: Ophiothrix spiculata; assembly: GCA_000969725.1. Classification (NCBI taxonomy): domain Eukaryota; kingdom Metazoa; phylum Echinodermata; class Ophiuroidea; order Amphilepidida; family Ophiotrichidae; genus Ophiothrix; species Ophiothrix spiculata. Next base: position 122,405 of record JXSR01S001792.1, read on the forward strand.
TCATTTCTAATTGAATACGCCAGTGTAAGAACACCCCAATAGCTTACATTTATCCGGTGACACTTGATATTTATTGTATTAAACTGTTATTATGTCTTTTGTAGACTGCAGACTGTATAGACAGGTAGAAATATCATTAATGGTATTGAATGCAAAAGTAATACTTATAGGTAGCCATATCTACCTCCTAAAGGCCTATAAGTATTACTTTTGATCTCCATAACAGTCCTGTTCAGATTGTGAAATTTATACAGAAGAGATGCCTACTAGTGCCCAAGTCAAAGAGCTTTACTTCTTGTTCCCCATTACCTAAAATAAAACAGCGGAAGTGTCTTTAATGAAACCGACGATGGGGAAGCTACATCATAACATATAACGTCATGGGTTTTGTTTTAGGCAAAGTATATCAGTCCCTGTCAAACCCTCGTATTGTCTTTATCATCACAGTTCGAGGAGTCACTTAGCTCTAAGGCAAGTACACATTCAAAAACGAACGCTACTAAATAGACATTTCTTGATATCACCTGCCTAGACATGAGAACATTGATGTGAACGTATGAGAAGAAAAGAAACCAGGATAATTTCAACTTGCTTTCATGTAGAATTAGGACAATCACCTGCAACCGCTTCAGAACTGCCTCAAATGTCTACACTCTTAAAATTTTTTTACTCTGTTGAGTACAAATTTACTCAAAGGTCACACCTCATTGCTAAGTAAAATCTTACTCAATATTGAGTAAAATCTTAATCGACATTGAGTAAGATCTTGCTCGGTTGAGTCAATACTACTCAACGTTGAGCACATCTTACTCAATGTTGAGTAAAGTTTCCCCAACGTTGAGTAGGATTTTACTCAACAAAATGAGCTGTGACCGTTGAGTAAATTTTTACTCAACAAGAGTAAAAGATTTTTAAGAGTGTATTGGCATGTCAAATTGACAAATTTGCAAATTCTCAAAGATCATACAATTTTGTCGAATTACAGTATTAAAGGGAGAATATCACATCTCGTAGATATTTCTGAATATTTTGTATATCATTTCTGCTTATAATATTAAATCGTTCATGAAAGAAATATCATATTTTTGTAGATCTGTTCCATTATTTTATCAGCTTAATATTCTTAGGAAAATACATATCATCGTACAATGTCTATACATAAAATATGTCATGCGTAGTTTTGCTCAAATATCTTGTATACGTTATATTAATGTGTATTTTCCTGTCTTCAAAAATAGCATCTTTGCACAACGATCTTTGAGCTAATTAATGAAAACATTAGAATATATACTATTCAAGTATTTAAGCAAATTGTATAAAGTCATATCATGCACTATAGAAGTCATTTAATAGCTATCATACCCCACGTCGGCTTTTACTTTCGTCAAGTACCTGTTTTGTGCATTGGAGGATATATATAGATTATTGTACATAAAAATACCAGTTAAGGTGCCTAGCACAGATAGAATTCCTCTATTTATTTTTCTAATTTTTTAATATATGGTGTTTTCATATGTGCTGATCACATTTATGAAATAAAACATGGGGGTCACCGACTTAGTTTTTGAGAAAAATCCACTCCAAAAACACTATGTTTTACCACTTTTTACCATTGACCTCTATGGTAAAATCAAAATAAATCAAACAAAAACACTTATAATTAAAAAAAAAAACGGCTCTATTTTGTTCCTCTCTTACTTACATAGTTCTTTAAGAAACCGTAATAACAAAATATGGTCACCGACTTACTTTTTGAGATATTAAGAAACATTAAGCAAACAAAATTGACAATGTTTTTTAGCAAGGACTAACACCTTAAGCACTGTGCGCTTTGGGCCCTGCGCCGTCAGGAGCTTATACGTGAATATAAAAATGACGCACGTGTACGATCGCTTTATATTGAAGCGCAAGATACAGTACACCAGAAAGTACGCTAAAAGCCCGGGATAAATACTTTGAAATTGTGTCCAACACCGCTGATATTAGCTCACTCGTGTCCGACACCGTTTCTGTTCTGTGCTAGGCCACCTTAATGCAAATTCCTATATCGGCCTTTAAACTTTTATTAATTCAATTCGTCGTCGTCGTCCTATGAGTCATGACTGACCCGTTGTGACCCTTTTGATGATGTCGTTCCAACTGTGCCGATCTTGAGCATAACGGTAGGCTACATTGACAGATAGGCCAGTATATTCTCTAATGCCATCTATCCAGCGGGTTTTCTGCCTGCCTCTTCTACGATGTCCTTCCATCATTCCTTGAACAATTATTTTCTCTAGACAGTCGCCTTCCCTTCTTGAGATATGCCCAAAATATTGAAGTTTGTTGCGAATTATTTTCTGACATAATGGGGTGTACTCTCTTACTTGGCATCTGACAAATTCATTTGTTTTATGCTCTCTCCAGGAAATTCTCAACATCTTTCTCCAACACCACATTTCGAAGGCTTGGATTTTACCTTCGTCTGCTTTTCCAACTGCCCATGTCTCAGACCCATATGTGGCAATCGGGAATACCAGGGCGCTCATAATGCTTTTCTTTGTTGTTATGGTGATTCCTCTGTCTTTCCAGATGTCATCAAGTCCGATAGCAGCTGTCCTAGCCATTGCCAAACGTCTTCTTATTTCCTGGGAGCTGCCTCCTTGATCCACAATGAGTGATCCAAGAAAGTTGAAAGTATTTACCACCTCTATATCCTCTCCATCTGCCTTCACTGGTTGGATTGGACTGCCACCATAAATCATGACCTTTGTTTTCTTAACATTAAGGAACAGTCCGTACTCTTCACTTGTGCTCTTCACTCTGTCGATGAGGTTTTGAAGTTCAGGAGCTGTTCTTGCAATAAGAGTGGTATCGTCGGCATACCTAAGATTGTTTAGTTGTCGACCTCCTATTGACACTTCACCGGAGAAACCATCAAGTGCATTCCGCATGATGTACTCGGCATATATATCAAATAAGTACGGTGACAAAATGCATCCCTGGCGGACTCCTTGGCCATGGTAAACCAATCAGTATCTCCTGACTCTGTCCTCGCAGTTGCTTCTTATCCACTATATAGGGTCCGGATTAGGTTTACTATATGTGTCGAGAAGCCCATCTCAATCATGATGTTCCACAGCTTTCCATGTTGGACACAATCAAATACCTTAGAGTAGTCTATGAAGCAGAGAAATAAAGGCTGCTGGAATTCCATGTTTTTCAATTTTTTTTAATTCAATTAGTTGAACCTAAATGCATTGTAATCAGGTAATTGCCTTACGTACTTAAGCTCATTAATAAAATCATATTCTTTTTAATTATATTTTTCTCACACATTTGTCACATGAAGAGATTCCTTTAAAATAATTTATACAGAGCCTGAAAATGATGATCAAAATAATCTGGTCACGATCAGAGATCTATTTCTCTTAGCTATTACCTTGTCCCTACGCCGACATCACTGGTACTCAATATGTAGGTTAAGTAGGAAATTGAATATTTTAATTTATTTCATATATCAACACTAACACATGTCTAAGGACTCAAATAAAGTACTCAGATGTTTTCATATGTAACTCAACAACTGTGTGGAATGGCGCGAATAGAATTTTATTCGGGTTGAGACTGTTTCCCGAGACAGAAATAACAAAACTGCTTTCAGTAAGTGTTAATGATAATGATAACAACATTACATTATCTTAAGATAATGTTGCAAAACATACTCTACAAACAACAGGGAATACTTGTTGTAATTATTTAAACTAGCGATTAGGATACTGTATATAGTGAACAATAGCAAATAAACTTTATAAAAAGATACCAACTAACATTTAATGGTATTATTAATATTTACCCCGCTAGTATAGTACGCCTTCATATCGATTCATATACTTGCAGTAGTGATTTTTATATTCTGAAATTTGGCTATTATAGGATAGGGTGAGTGTCATATTATTGAGGATGAGATAGATTTATTGAATATAATAATTATTATTAATTTGTCTTTGTAAATTATTCTCTTCTTTAAAATTGTGAAAAAAGGAGGTTTTCTTTTCATTGCTTTCGTGGTTTCCATAGCCCGTACGGTTCAGAAGATGCAACGATGCTGCGTAGGGTATGTTCAGGCTAAACAAAAATGTGGAAAAAATGTTTACCTTTGTAATTGTGGCGTTTATAGCCCGGGTATATAGCATAATTCCCGGGGAGGACTCATGACGTTCAGATTCCCCCTTTCAATTTCGGTTTGAGTAGTAATGTGCCTCTGGGAAATTTGGAAAGCCACCCATCCAAATATGAATTGCCAAGAAAAAGGGACCCATTCATATACCAAATTTCCCAAAGTGTGGGTCAAAATTTTTTTCTTGGCACAAATTTTCTTAAGGATTGCCCAAATTTGTGCCATTTTTGGACAGTTTTTTAAAAGAGCACGCATCAAAACACCACGTTTTACCAGAGAGCCTGATTTTACTACCCGACTTTCCGGCACGTCCCCATGATAACCACATTTGTACTACACTCTTAAAAAGAAAGGACCAAATTTATCCGATAAAGTATCAAATATGAGCTTACCCTTTTCCGGATCAATTTTGATCCAATTTTTCCTCAAATTTCTTTTCGGATCAAAAAAGAGTGTGTTTGATCCGAAAAGGATCAAATTTGAGGAGAATTTGGATCAAAATTGATCGGGAAAAGGGTAAGCTCATATTTGATACTTTATCGGATCAATTTGATCCTTTCTTTTTAAGAGTGTAAGTTAAACTGAATTTAAATATATCATTCCTTAATGTTTAAGTTGCCCTGGGAGGGGCTATTTAGTGCAAAAGTTATTTTAGGATGCTTCAACCATGGTTAGTAAAATCAGGCTGTATGGCATCTCAATTGGTCCTTTTTCTATGCAAAATTTGATAAATTTGATAGGTAATTGTTTCCACAAATTCTCGAAAAACTTGGCATAAAAATAATGCATACATTCACAAAAAGAAACTCACAAAAATGGTTGAGTTTTGAATTAATCTGGCGAAAATATTTATGTGATTTGCCGTTTGCAAACTTTTGCTTTTAGGACTGATAAATACCTAGGGATAAATGTTGACTTTTGTAGAAATTTGACAAAAAAATGTTTGATTTAGTAGGCCTTCACAATGTACATAAAATAATTTCCATAGAAAACTGGTTAATTTGTGGGTGGTACTCCCAGGGATGGTACTTCAAATTCCCACACCTACCAAGATCAAACCTGAGTACCCCAGCCCTGGAAAAGACACACATAAAGTTGGAAATTACCACAACAATGAATAGCCACTCTGGGGTTGAGTGGTTATAAATAGATATATTGCCTTTTAATCATCAAAACAAAAGAAAACTTTCTTGATCAGTACAGTAACCTGACCATCAATAAATGTATATGGTTCCTTGTTTATTTCACCTCAAGGTTATAACTATAATGTAAAACCCTTGTGTATGGGAAGCAGCTAAATATCTCTTCAACAGACTAATTATTCACAAACATGTATAATTGTGAATAATGAAAGGATGACACTTGCACACTAAAAGATTTAAAGGAGGCTGATTGTTACCTTGTACCTGAATGCCCCAAGTATTTTGTGTTAAAAACCTCTTTAAAATATGAACCCTACATAATTTGTGAGAAATGATTCAAATTTCTAGGTTTCATATTAATTAAATAATAATTTGGTAAAAACTTGGGTTCAGATTACATTCTTTTAACTGTGGGCTGATCGCAGATTCAGGTAGAGTTCTCAGTTTGTAATAAAGATACCTGAAGTTACCTTTATTTTATTTTTACTTTAGGCTGAGATCACTTCTTGCTTAACTGAAGTAATACATTTATTGGATGCATTAAAGAAAATATTGTATAGTTTGTTACGAGAGCTTTAATTAGCTGAGTTGAACTGATCTAAATCTTAACTGACACCTCTATGATTTTCGTTTCATTTTCATTACGATGCATTATAAAGCATCAATATCAATATGCTTTAAATGTAAAGGTATATATATAATATTATACTGTTGCACTTCTTGAGATAGTCTTGTTACGTACAAACCATAGCACATCAATTATAGCCGTCAAGTTTGTTCTTCCTATCCGTGATCTAATAAATAACAAATTTCAATATAACCATGTGATGCGGTCATATGCAGGTAAATATGACTTAAAAGGCAATTACATTATTGTTCAAAGGCAATTATATTGTGTTCATTAAACATAAGTGACCTCTCGGGAAAAACAAATATCAGTCTCTTACGTTAATAACAAAGTAATATTTGTAAGCCACCTGAGGCCATTTCAAACTATTTTACTTTCATCAGCACTTCAACACAACCGATAAATATTGCTGGCGTTAATTTGGAATTGCTTGAAAGACCAACAATGGTGTACTGAGAAAGCAAACGATAAAAAAGGAATGTTGAAGGTGAAAGCAGGTGTTATACTAATGTACATTTTAAGTTACATCTTCCCATATTTGTATGACCAGTTCTTGACTTCTGATTTGATACAGTAATTTTCAAGGTCAGAATTAACAATAAACATTCACCTATATCACGAATTAAAAGAGATAAACATGATAAAAGACTTTCATGTTAGGACCTGTGCCATTCTTGAAAGAAATTGTTTTAAAGTAGCAAAGCAATTACTTGCGTCAGTCTGCTCTATCATTGTTGACTCGCCCTAATAATACCCTCCAAAAATATTTATTTAATGTGAACTCAAATAGCTGAAGACATTAGTGTCATTATCTCAAGTCTTATTGGAAAGGTTATTAATTTGTACGATCGGGATTTGTTTGCTCAAAAACACAACCGGTTATCCCGAATATTAGTCTTAGTAAAATAATAAGAAATATTGAGATGAAGATATAATACAATGTAATATTAATCTAATTTAGATGCATATTTAAATAAATGTGCTAAGTACGAGGGTCATTCAAAAAGTTCTACCTATTCTATCATAACCTTTGTTCTATTAAAGGCATGCAGCTACTTCGATATTGGCAAAAATATAGCTAAGAATGTCATGTACACATTGGGAAACAACCAATGCAATATCTTTTACAAATCTTTGTAAATGACCTGAAACCACAGTAAGGTTCGGTAACACTGGAAACGGTGAAATATCTAAATGACATTGCACCTGAAATTATATGTGCAGCTAATGTATGAATAAACATCTGTATACCCAAATTCTAAGTAAGTTACAGAATAAATTTAAGATGAAAGTGTACCTAACAGCACAGCAAGTCATTTGTCACTGATAAAGTAAACTTATTACTGATCGAAATTACCCAAGATCTCAGTATTTGAAAGAATATCTTTTATCATCTCAGATTACAAATATCAGCATAGTGTGTTTCTCTATAGCGTGAGTTTTCAAAGTGCGTTTTTTATGTGAAGACAACAATTTAAGTTACTACAATACATTTTGTCAGTCAAAAAATTGAAATTAGTTCCCCTTCTGATCTACTATGGAAATGATTTATATCAAAAATCTAATTTCTATAAAATCTAAACATAATAATAGATTTTGATAAATACAGAAACCACTGCATATACCAACACATAATAACAGAGGTCTATTGCAGTATGCACAAAACTGATTAAGAATTAAAGTTAGTCCTGGTTAAAGTGAAATTAACTTCTTTCAAGATAAGAGTTTCTTTATCATTATATTCTTCTACTGCAATTGTGTTCAATATCTAAAGAGGAAACCTCAAAATAAAATATTTACCATAGTAAATTAATATTGGTAAAAAAGACCTTTTTATCTTCCTAATTCATCAAAACTAACAGAGGGCAACATTCACAAGCGTCATGTTATGTTTCAAGAGCATAAAAAAACAACCTAAAAATAAATCTTACTTGATTTATAAAAATCATTTTAATTAATACATAAGGCATCATTTGTATGACAATTTACCCGTAATGATTTCCCTTTCCGTTATTATAATGTAAGGTAGTGTAATGTAGTGTAATGTAATGTAATGTAATGTAATGTAATGTAATGTAATGTAATGTAATGTAATGTAATGTAATGTAATGTAATGTAATGTAA
>JXSR01S001792.1:146912-161963 GCA_000969725.1 Ophiothrix spiculata
CAGGCTTAGAATACAGTGTGAAGATCGGCGGACCAGCAACTGATCCCTGGGGAACACCATACTGAAGTGGGTGGCTGGATGAATAATTGCCAAAAATACTTACTCTACTAGTGCGGTTAGAAATATACGAATAAAACCAATCTGGAATTTACATTGTTTAATAATGTTTCATTTGATTGTTAATTATTGTATCATTATAGTATACACAATTTGCCCACTTTAATACATAGGGTGCAAATTTAAAAACATCAAACATTAAGTTACGATAGGATTCTTTCGCTTCTCGATAATCATAATCGGGGCTCGAGTTCTATAAATTTGCCACATTTTCAACAACATCCATACCAGTTTAAGGGCTTACTATTTTACGAAAAAGCATCTGCAAACAAACGTAATGCGTAGCTTCAGATGCTAAACACCAAAACATGGTTAATTTACCAACATGATCGGACAGATAGAAAAAACTATTTTTTTGTCTTAATGCAATAATTAAAACTACATGTATGAACGAAAGAATCTGCTCTTGGAATGAAACCGAAATTGATTTCAAGTAAAATTATTAGAAAATACTTATACCATCTCTATTTTGGCAATTTAAACAAGCGACGAACGAGATGACTTTATTTATCATCTGAGGCCATTGCTCATGAAATTTGACCAACGTGATAATGTGAAAGAAATACCAGCTCTAATGCACAATCACCACGATTCATGCGTTGTCCGACAGAGACTAGAAGGATATTTCCTATTGACTAACTCGATCACTTATTTCGTGCTTAGTGCCTCCAGAAATCGGATTTTATTTCTACGAGATGCAAGCTCAATTCACACACCAAAGTGGTTTATATTCAAGTATTTTGACAGTCAACCCTGATTTCAGACTACGTTTTGAATAATGAAAGAAAATAATTCGGTCAATGTATTTCCAATGATACAAGCGTCACTTCGTTTCCATGAATGTCCCGTCAACGAAAAACAAATTAAACATAAAACTAAGATTTTACCACGAGCATTTATATATAGAGCCAAACATGAGGCGTGTTCTATATTATGCATTATAATGGCGATTACCCTCCCGGAAGACCGGCATTGATACAAATTTGTGCCTAGATATACATTATGTGATTAGAAGTCTTCTGTATCACATTATGTTACATTAAAAATCCGGTGACCTTATTGCTGCAACAGTGGTCTCTTCTCAATTTTTGTGAAATATAACTTGATTTGAGATCAAAATATAAAATATATCGTATTGATACTAGAAAATGTCAGGAAAATATCAGAATAATTAGAGCCAATGCAATGAAATCAGATACATAGGTTCATAAGCAGTGTTTCATACCATCTTGGTTGTAGTTACTAGGGTTGCTATCAGGTAAATTATCAGGTGATTTGCTCAGGAAATTAACAATATTGGGTACATGGTAATCATTGTTATTGGTACCTTGTACTCTCTATGGTCCATTTCAGAGTCCTGACATTGTATCACTGCAACATTGCTGGAAGTCTTTACACTCACTACGAGAAATGCCTTAAAAAAGGGAAGTCATAAAGGTGCCAAACATGGTTTTGTAACAAATCTCAACATCCTTTTAATGATGAATTTCCCCTTTTATCGACTCAAAAGGTGATTACTAATGTTCTTGATGAAGACATTATGTATGTTGGTTGCTAATAATTAAAGAATATGGCGAATAATTACATTCACTGCATTATAAACAGATGGTAACATTGTTATGATATTATTTCTGTTTCATGGTTATTAAATATTTTATGCATATTAACATGTTTTAGCCTTTAAAGATAGGCATTCGATCTGGTGACAAATTTAGCATACACATTTTTGTTTGTCTTAGTTCTTGCAGTATTATTTGAAACCCCCTCTTCTCAGATATGTCAATTGCATCGATGGTTACTTTAACAGGGTATTTTTAATCCTGTAGACATTAGAGTATTTCAGAATAAGACATATATATCAGGTCTATGCCATGCTGACAAAATGTTGCATGGGCGGAACTGTCTTCGAGGCATTTTACATCTTTAATAGGTAGAAAATAGACAGTTCTATAATAGTTTGTCATGTTAAGATGAGTCTTGCCATCATTTCAGATATCAAGCGTTAACCCTCGTCTAACCAGGGGGGGGGGTGTTGTTGCAACCCCCACCCCCCTAAGGTTTTTCCCCGTAGCATAAAAACGCAAAAGCAAGCGACCCCAAGCTTTTGGGTAATCTCTTTTACATCCTTTGCGGTCATTTTGATGAAAAAATTAGGGGGGTACCACTTAGGGTGGGGTTGTTGTAACCCGGCGACATTTTTGACAATTTTAAATCGCCATTTTGAAAAAAATTGTCATTTCTCTTGATTATATGCAAAAACCCCGATGAAATTCCGTTATTTAGAAAAATTTTGATTTTGGTGGCCATTTTTGCCAAAATTCTGATTTTTCCTATTTTCGACCTTTATGACGTCATAATTACGTAACGCCTTGACGGATTTTTGTGATCTTGGTGTCGTTGGATAGGGGAGGACAATACCTATCTATTGACAGCAAAACCAAGTTCATAGAGGGTTCCGTTCCAAAAATTTAGGGGGTTAGACGTGTTACAAAAAAAGGCTTGGTTAGACGAGGGTAAAGAAACTACTTCATGAGAAAGTGATGGAACAAGCATTGCATGATGTGTACAAGTAGATAGTAAAAGTGTCAAAATATCTAAAGATTCATTCAAATGATGTAATATATAGTTTAATATAAACTTGAGGTAGTTGTTTTATTAATAGTTTTTCATTATAGCAAAGAATTGAGTTTATACGGTATATGCCAGTAGATCATTTATTGCCCAACATTTAAGGAGAAAGGCCATAATCTGCTCTGTCGTTACCTACATCAGTCATACATTTTTCACTTAAAAGTTTTTATTGCTGAATTTGTGCCATATTTTAACTAAAATAAGGCATGTATCTATTTCCCCTGTTTACAAAGATTTGTTTGTCATCTAATTAGGAATATGCCTGCAAAATTCAAAATAAAATAAATTAAAATAAAAAAACGGTATTGTTCTAACCTAGTGTAAATGTTTTTAAGTTATTTTGTTCAAAAATTCAACTTCAGAGCAAATACCCGAAACGCATAGCCTTGACATTACTACTGCTAGACGAATGCAGCATACTGATTGAATATCAACCAAACCTTCTCGTCTATCTGGTTCGCTCGGTCGATTAGGCATTGCTACCAACGTTCGAATCCTACCTAGTTAGTCTTTTCTTTTCGCTGATAACCAGGGAATTTTTTGTGAGATATTCCCGTTCTTTTTTCGTTAATTTTTTTAAAGTTTTAAACTTTTCGTGTTCACCTAAAATCACGACCGACAATATTAGAGTGATTATTGAGACGAAATTACCGTTACCGATTTCAGTCCGAAATAAACAAGAAAATAAATGACAATGAATTTTCTTGACTCCTATGTGCTTGCTGTCAATTGCAGTAAATGTACCAATTGCATATGTTTGTTCTTAAAAGTTTTAAATCTTCGTAACGTGAAACATGTTTTTTAATGTTTTTCGATGACAGTCATCATCGTTGTATATGAACAATATATAGGTGTGCAGATTTAAAAGGTATCTTCTAAAATAAAGCTTTGCCGTCATTTGTCACGCCTCATTTATCGCATTTCATTTTTATGATTTGTCAGATTTTGTATCAGTCTCGTCAACATTTTGTAGATACGATAGACATGTAAGCAGTGAGGCAAGAAAATAGAGGCTTAATTTACTACGTGTTTGACCTAAGCAAGACATTTCAATTGAATTTATTATCACTTGTTGTATTTCCAAAAATATTTTAAACTTTGCATTACTTGGTATTTTGCCAAAATTGTTGTTTGTCTTTCTTTGTGTCTGTAAGAAAGCAGTGTTTAATTTTACATAATAGTATAGGACAGAATATGTATCAATTTTGTGCATTTGCTTCATGAGAAAACAAGTTTACAGAAAAAATATGCGTATGTATGCCCAAAGTTAGTCTTAATTATTCATTTTAAACTGTTTAACTCAAATCTGATAACATCGCTTTAACAAAAACAAACGAGCAAATATATACACAAAAAGATAAGCAAGCAAACAAACATCATAAAAACATCTTCAGAGGAAAAAGTATTCTTTTATCCCCTGTCAACTCTATTTCCAATACGTATCACATCGTGCCTTAGGATTTACATGATAGACTATTCCCAAGTTATACACTACCGTACTTACATTTATGAATATTTCATGTCGTTAAACTAGGCTTTGGCGCAACTAAACTGGTATTTATTAAATTAAATGTTCTAAAATTTCAAGTGAATAATTTACATGGCTTTATGATAACAGGCATATAGGTGAGAAATTGTAGTTGATGCAATAATCAAAAACAGAAATTGCTTCGGTCATGTATATAGTTCTATTTAGTGATTGTTTGATCAGTTATACAGGGTGTCCCAATAAAAACGCAACGAACTTTGAACTTTTCTTTTGAGAAAACAGAGTCTCATTTTGAGTAAGCGTTATACTAATATAACAGAGTAGACCATTGACTTTTACGAGATTTTTGTTTTGTTTAATTTGGATTTCTGAATCAAAAGTTATGCACATTTTGTAAAGACCCGAAAAATCTTCATGGTCCGATTTGTTAATCTGTAAAGATTCACCATTGGTGACGTAATGAAGCATACGTTAAATGGAAATTTCTAAAAACATCACATGATCAGGAAAAGCATCCCTTGAACTCATTTCATGGCATAAAGATTAAATTTAGGACGAGCATCTGCTGATATTAAGCAGGTTGTTGCGTCTGGTTGAGTCAACCTGTTGCGTCTCCTTGAGGGCCAGATGAAGCACTAATTTACTTGACTTCTTAAACTTAAGCCCGAGTTCATCCCTTGTCATTTTAAGTTTATGGCCCTAACTCCAGAAGCCTTGACCCTACCTGGACCAAACTTTTATCATGAATAGCATTTGGTCTCTTGAGTATTTTAAGGGAGTTCCAATTAGCTAGCGAGGCCCGCTCATAGGACGGGTACCCGCTAGTAAAAGTTAATTTGCATAAATAAGGTTTGTCCAAAACAGAAGATCAGATTTGCAAGCAATCTTTCCTCCGTATCAATGAAAAAGTAGGCCCGCTCCATATAAAATGGTTAGAAAAATTGACTTTCAAAGGTTACAAGCAAATTATACATACACCGCTGTTTGATCACCATTAAATAGTTAAGTGTTCATTTATAGCCAAATTCACATTATTTGTGGCGCTATTTACATAAATCAAGTTTCCGTAATTTAAGAATCTATGAGCCTTAGTTTTGACATTTGACTCATGGATAAGGTGAAGGAGACCAAAAATAAACTTTAGGCATTTTAAAGTCATATACTTAATATTTCATTTAAGCAATATGCATAAAATCAATTTCAGAATATGAATAGCGCCACCAATAATGAAATATGAAAATATCATCGGGCTGAAAACTTATATTTTAATCTAAAATTAACATTTTTTATAGAAAAAAACGTGAAATTAACGTAAATAATGGAAACAGCTTTGACAGTTCAACACCTAATTTCAGACTTAATTTAAACACTTCTAGAACCTGTATTGCTGTCAACAGTTCATTTTTGTCAAATAATAATAAATAAACCCATCAAACAGCGGTGCATATGTTCCAAAAATGACAAGTTCTATATTTTGTCAAACCTTACTATTCCTTCATATTTGTATTATTTATCCATTAAATCCTACGCAGCTAATATGTGTCAAACCAATTTTCTTGATAAGATAACTGGTCAATTTAATGTTAGACTCTTAGCCTATATTAAATGCATAATGTCTGGCCTGAATTAAACTGAAAGTAAAGTGAAAGCTTTACAAACTAACATTGAATTTAGGCTCAGATGTTTTGAAAAATATTTACTTAACTTTAAAAGTCACTTCATTTCTATTTGCTTTTGATAGCACTGATAATTACGCAGTTATGAAATGATTTCTAATTATGTGCATGTTTATAGCTCGCTAAATCGAACATTAGTTGCATGTTACACCCATCTATCTATATCATTAATGGGCGATTCTAAAGTAACGTTTGTGACCTAAAAATTGGATAGAGAAATTGTAAAGAAAATGCTTTTCACATACCAAGTAACAAACGTATGATTGAAAAACCTGCTTATGTGGTCGAATAAAAAAGCAGATCTTTTGCTTGAAGTCAAAAAAGTTTCATTTTCACTGAAATGAGCCTAATGCGTTTCCATCTATATAGCCATTTTGACCTATACAACCGTAAATGCGGCAAACGTAATTTTGCGATAAATGTTAAAACATATGTCAAGGTTGTAATATGCCGAAATTGATTTTTTGGCAGATTTGCAATTCTTATGTTTATTTCAAAACACCTCCAAAGTTTCATCTTCAGAAAATGATCAGAAATATGAAATACATCTATATGTTCTGAGAACCACGAGCGAAGATTGTACACAACAGGCCTTTGCGCGCGTTTTGATGTGCGCTCTCACGGGGGTAGCCGCTGCCGTGTCTGACCCATCTTGCGTTTGCCGGAGAAGGAAGAACTAAGATAAGAGCAAAGTTCTATCAACAGAAAATATAGGAGGCTTACTGAACATGTTTATCTCAGTTTCATAATTTACTCCAGACAACCTTCGACTGCCCATAAATTCTGGCTTCTGCCGGGGACTTCTGGTAACATTATCTTCTAAATCCTCTAAACGTCCACTTAAGTTGAATGAAATTCAAACTTCGTACCCCGTAAAATTGAAAGTGACGTTTGATTTTCCTGATTATTTTAACTACTGAACATGGCTTCAAGTCTTAATAAATGTCATAAAAACATTTTGTTTGTTTTACTTTTCTAGAAGAAAAATAAACGAATGGTCATTCAAGCACATTTGTTTATATACAATTTTCAACTCCGGGTTAAAAAATTGCATTCTCACTGCATAGAAACTCTTGGTTAAGCTTCAAGGCCAAACAGGATTAAGTTAACCGTAAGATAACCGCTAAAAATCTTCAGGTTATAAATCCATATTTTAGACTCTAGGCTAAGCATTCTCACTGCGCTTAGCCGACAATTTTAGACTAGAGGCTATCGAAATTGATAATAAACCAAGAGAGGTCAAGATAACCGAGATAACCAGTGGGAACGGGACTATAATATAATATAATGGCGACAGAACTCTCACTTCTTTGCTTTCATCATAATGACATAACCATTATTGTGATAAATGTAATATCTTGCTTAGCTGTGTAAATCCAATTGGAATGAATGAAAAAGACACGTAATTACAAATTTGGCCATATCTTATTTATTTTTCAGCCGATTTCTATCATTTTTCTGCATTTGAAAGTATATTAAATTTGTTTTATGACAACAACAATTTTATGATTTGGTGCTTTTATTAAGGTCAAGGCCATCTTTAATCCGTTCACAATTTTTTTGATTCAAGTAGTATTTGGCATCAGGGATGAAATAAAAAAACTATTATCTGACCCGATTTACTGAAACCCTTTTGCGAAAATTGCATTTCGTGTTATTTTAAACAAATAATAAATTAAAGAGTAGATATCCCATTCCATGTTTAAAAGATATCCAAATAATTGTGTTTTCTCCGATTATAATTTGTGTTGATCAACTACAGATTTAAAACGCAGTCTTTTTTTAACAAGTTGTGGCATCACGTCGGGGTCGGTCACCACAGTTTTCTACTACATATAGATACCAATCAAAGATTCTAAAATTGTTTAATTGCAAATGTATATTTGTGACGCGTTACAACGAAAGGTACAAGTTGTCGGCCAAGCAAGTTTCGAGATACAGGCCAATTAAGTTTGTAAATTATAAAGAAAATAATAAGAAAACAACCGTCTTTATTCATCATAACTTCGAAACTAAAACTTCAATTTTCACAAGCAATGTATCATTTTAAAGCTTACAAGTAACACAAAAATCTCAATTTTGTCCAAGGTAGACAACATGTACCTTTTGATGTAACGCGTCACATTTTTACATTGTATATTTTATTTCAACCAAATACCCAGGCTAAATGCATCTCGAAGCATGCATCGTTACTGTACTTTTTGAGGGGAGTTTGATTATGATCTGCAAGTCATAACGCATCGTTTAACAAATCACTTCAGAAAGTAGCAGCATAGTTTAATCACATCGGTTTTGCTTTCATCTATATAAAATAGCAATTATTATTTATTAAATATGGGTGGTTTCTTGTTGTAAACCCATCAGTCTAGTACTTTAATAACAGACTAATATCTGCGAGCCACCTGAGGCCATTTCATGCTCCTTGACTCATACAATGTCATCAGCAGTTTAGCACTTTAACGAATTCCATATAGATATAACTGACGTGAATTTGGAATTGTTTGAAATTTGTTACTCTTCAAAAAGGATGATAAATTGTTATTATAACACTGTTTCACACATTGGCAGTGCATACGATATTCGTTTGTAAGGTTATCATTTGGTTTCTCTCGACATACCTGGGACAGACTCTCTATTCTTTTTAACGTTTTAAACGTTTCCGAGATAGAATGAATTTTTTAAATGACGCACATTTACACTTCGTTTAGACTTCATTTAAACAGTCTTCTTCAATGTATCTTTCATACTGCAAAAGTAAATCAAACATCTCCACAAACATGTTACCACCAAATGTAACGGCAGTTTGTTTTTGCAATGTAATTATTGTCGATCAAGAAGTCAAATCAAACACGTAGTTGTCGTAGTACCGTACTAATACTAATAGCATTCAAATAATATTAATCCATATGAACAGCCTACATGTATATTTAGAGTTGTTTACGAATTACACAGCATTAAAATGAAATGATCCTAGAGAGAGTGAAAGCCTCATATATAGTTTAAATATAGTTTAAGGCATTCACAATCATCTATTAAACATACGTTCTGACTAGGAAAATAAAAGAATATTTTAAAATGTCGAGAAAACCTATATTTTAATCACCATGATCGCGATGTTTATTCGAAATGCATGACATACTAAAGTGTGTCAAGTGTGATGGTGTCTTCATATAAACATTTCTAAAATAGCATACGGACTGGCACTAACGAAATCATTATTTAAACTAACGTCTTACCTAATGTGATTAGATTTCTGAAGTACCCTTTTTAAAAGAGTTATTACTATGAACTCAGTCTATATATAGGAATGAGTGAAAGGATTATTCAAAATAGCATTGACTGCATGCCGTTTCAATTTCCTGCCTGATTCCTGTATACAAATTGACGGAATAGCATATCTTTTTTATGACTCAATACATACAAAAATAGAAACGGAAACACTTTTTCCTGCTTGTGTAAATTTGCCTCTTTAATTCTTTCCGTAGTTTATTCAAGAGCTATGAACACTAGAAACATAAGAGTTTGGCTATCACTACAAGACAATTTCCTTACTATAGTGACAGTATACGTGCTGATATTTGACTCTTGTCGGATAATTTACCGACTCAAAATCTGCATTATATTCAGATTGAATTAAATTGTTTACATCGCAATCCTACATAATATGTTCCCCTTTTAATAAGGGTGAGAGAAATTTGTATCACAAACTTCAATTTAAGGGTAAATGACCTCCATCTGCTCAGGAAAATGTGAACCCCAACTATTTTCTAATCATGACAAGATAAATAGTTTCCGCTGCATTTGCTTGGACTCGAACCATGGATTATAACAGGGGTTAGTCATGCATTACGAAGCGAGGGATCTACCGCTGAGCTATCCAGGCAGCGTTGAGATCGTGAACTAAAATCTAAAATTTCAACATTAGAATGCCGTATTTTCCTTTTGTTTACATAAAAATTGCAATTGGAATGCTCAATTTGTAAGTGAATTATGCGAATTCGTATATCAGACAAAATGTAGATAATGTAGATACTAAAAACAGGTTATTCACAGCTCAAACAGGGCGAACTCAGAGTCGTAATTCACGTCCGGTTTTCCGGGCAAAACAACGCGGGTTTGTTACATTATCCTTCAAAATCAACCCAACATATTTATAAAATATTAATTGTAATTCAATAAGAGGTATCAAGCCTACAATCTGTCAAAATTTGAAAACAGTCGAATTGCTCGAACATCATGAAATTATGAGGTTTCGGCGAAAAAGGCGCAAATTTTTCGAAGTAGTCTATAGACGTCATTTTGACCTTGATAATGGACGTGAAATCACTAGTAAAGTTCTATGTATAAATAAGAGACTCTATTCCATATGTACGCCAAAAATTGTAACATTCTGATATGTGTAGATAGGTAAAAACTTTCAGTAAAAATGTCGATTTGCCGAGCAAGACGATTTAGGGACTGTAGCCTTAAAGCTGAAGTTGATATTATTTAAAACACATATGAAATTTTTTCTCTACATGTATTTGGGGGACACATGTATTGAAAATGGTTAAAATGGTAAACGGTATAAGATGTTTCATGTGAAACTCTCTGTCATAATATGAAATACAGCTTGTCATAAACACTGCACATTACCCAACATGGTTGTGAAAAGATTAAAATTTGTCAACATCAAACGTATCATTTACACATGTAAATTGAGTCATTTACCCATTTGCCTTGAACTCATTAATCATTACAGATATTTAGCTTGTTAAAATCGGTATACTTTTATAGAATGTTTTCTTATCACATATCATTGAAAATACTTTTGATATAAGCCTAATACAATATTGAAATTATGAAAATTATCAAAAAATTCCCGTGTATGATTTATACGTAAAGTCTTATATCTATAAAATGTTTTTGTTTAAACTCACTAAACAAAGACAACATTTATCAGCTGCCTTAAAGCATCTTATTTCAAGGGTTTCAACTCTAAAAATAATACTTCCTGGGTAATCTTATTTTGATTTGATTTTCAAGGCACAATTGCATGACAAATAATGCGTTCTGATGACTGAAATTGCCAGATTAGTGTTTTCAATTACAACTAGTCTTAAGCTTAAGTTGGATAGAATTGAATTTTTTGCTCTTTTCATAGACAGTAGTAAATGCTTCATGTGAAAATACATGTCTGTGTTTTTTAATGAAAATTCTCGATCATATTAGTGGCATACATTTTGTGATAAACACTGCACATTTCCAAAATTTATTTCAATTAAAAGAAAAAACGGAATACCTGATAGAATTGCCTTTAGAAATCTTCGCAATAATAATAACAACACATAATATTGAATGGATTCTTGTAAGACTATGGTCACAATACTTAGTACGAACAGTGTTTAGTCCGTCTAGAAGGACCACGAGCAGCAAGCGGCGCCCTCACTGCTCGCTTTGCTCGCTGCTAGACTAAACACTGTTCGTACGAAGAATTATGACCATAGTCAAACATAATTTGTATTCGAAAAGTATTTGTCGAAAATTCCCATCTAGGATTCATATTTTGCTTGAAGTCATTAATCTCTTTAGCGTTTTTGTTCAAGGTCACACAAACAAAGATAACTTTCATGAACATGATAATTACCTATCCTGTGCTTGTAACATATTTTGAATATTTTTAATCGAAGAATAAACTTATCTCAGAATCTCAGATTAATTCAAATCAGTTTTATTTGATATACAAAGCACATATGGTATTTCGTTAGTGCTTTTTCTTGTTATTATTAATATTTCTATATTTTCCACTTCAAATTCGTACTTGGTAAAAACATCAAAAATGATTTAAACGAATCACCCAATATCTATGTAAGGCAAACGAGTAACTGCTTTCCTTTTGCGTTTCAATATGCTTTATGTGAATGTGGTTGTGTTTTGAACTTCAAGTATTTGGTTTATTTTTATGACTTTGATAAATGTAGGCCATTTTTAGAACATTGTTTTTCCATCACAATCCTGTTTTTTAAAAATGTTACGTCAAACTTTCTTTTATGTTCCTGTCATGTCAATTTTTTCAGTTAATAATTACACTAATGAAACAATAATATCAAGGCCAAACTTAAACAATGAACATTCACCTACATTACCTATGAAAGATGTGAAAGATTACATGTCAGGACTTGTGCCATTCTACAAAGAAAGGTTACAAAGTAACAAAGCAATCTATTTCGCCACACTGCTCCATCTTTGTTGACTCGCCCTAGTAATGTCCTCCATAAAGCATTTGTTTAATAGGAACTCAAATTGCTGTAGACATTAGAGTCAATAACTCACATTTAATTGAATGGTTATTAATTTGTTCGCTCTTGATTTGTTTGTTACGATACACAACCTGGTTCCGAGTAAAATGTTGCAGACGTTGTTTACAATCTTGTCAAAGTGTTCATTGGATGTTAAGAGAATATCAACAACAGAATATGGTCAGAGTTACGACAATTTTGCTGATATTTTGAAGGATATTTTCCTTATGCTTTACATGCATCTCACCTCAATTCCATTAGGAAATCATGTTCCAAAATTACAGGAAGAAATACTCATCACAACTTGTCCAGTACAAAATACGGCATTTCAATAAGGTATATAATTAAACTATGTCCTTATATTACAAGTAGTATAATTCCCAATGATCATTTGATATTACACTGGTTGCGCTGTGAATTGAATAAAAAAAACCACAGATTATTACGGTTTACTTGAAATAAGACATTTTAAACCAATTTTTATTGCATATGTTGCCTGTATTTCTTTTTGCTCTGTATTTTTAAACCACTTTATACATACCAACTGTATTAAGTGGTCTAACCATTCAACTGTTCAAAACTTTAAAAATAATTTGAATATAATTGTCTAAGACTAGCTATCTTAATTAAGTGTAAATCATTCTGGAAATATTGATTTACAGATACCTAGCTACTTCCTGTAATACCCTAGACATAAAGATTTTCATGAAAACATTTCAAATTAATAATAGGAAATCTAACCATGTACACTCTGTCAAAACAATCTCAAGATACGTGTGCACCACGCCACTTTGGAAATATGTATGTTTTATTAAGTCTACCTGAAAGTAAAACTGCTATTTAAGATTCAACGTGCGTCGTATAAGCCGCGCGGCGTATAAAGCCGCGGCTTATATTCCGGAAATTACGGTACATGTCCCATAAGGTGTTTACGTAAACGGTGAAGTATTATGTGATATAGAAATATTCGTTTCAGCCATTTAACAATGAAATTGCTGTTTTCATGTCAATTGAGAAATGATTGTCATGTCATTTCATTGAGACTTCGGTAATTATTTAGTATAAAATACTTATTGTGACGAAGTTAGAAAATTATATTTTTATAATTTCCATTATGGTTCAATGTGCAGGTCTGTAAATTTTGCAATAACACAAAGAAACAAATTAATGGAAACATTTACCTCCCTCAGATCAGCAAAAGCATCAGTTTGATCATCGCATTCTGAGAATCCTTTACTAGATAAAATGATTACAGACGATGAGACAATGACGCCGGGTCGGGAGTATACAAATTTCATACGTTTCCTCTTCTATCTATTCAATAGACCTTTTCAAAACACGACTATCCGAGAATTTCCGAAGCTGATTTAACACTTTCCGGCAATTGCCGAACCAACTGTTGGTGAAATTTTACCCAATATTTTGGTAATTAGCAACAACTTTTACCCAACAGTTAGGTAATTAGCCAACATTTTACGCAACGTTGGTAATTATTTACCCAGAAGTAGGGTTGTTCTTAGTTGAACCAACGTTGGGTAAATTATTTGCCCAACGTTCTAACAGTGCAGAATGTTAAGTTCGCTTTCTCGTAAACTGGTTGCGTACGAATTCGAACTTGGAATTAGCGTCAGCGCTACAGAGTCACTTTCAGTTTGATCGCCCTGGTGCAACATCAAACTTTAGCTTAATCAGCGCAGATCAGCCGATTTCAAATGGAAATTTCACTCTTTATGTCGGTGAGCTTATGGTACCATCGGCCAAAAGTTGTTCAGAATTAGTGTATTTAATATTGTATGGGTCTGGTTCTATTTATTTTTCACTTGTATTGCACTGAAATGCGAGTAATTTTTCGGACTTTTTTGTTTACAAAATCGTGCATACTAATGAGCTTGTACGTGATTGGTTGAAAAAATGGCCATGTGATCAATGTTCCGGAGATTTCCGAATGGATTTTGAAAAGGTTTATTTAAACGATACTATGTTTAAATTCACACAAACGGTTATCGAGTCGGCCATTCATAGAAAGCCTATCTCAACAAGGGGAACAAATCCAAGGCAAACGTGCTATCATATGTCTAGCTTCCTCTTTATCTTATAAGCTTTAGACCTATTTTCTTTAATAAAAGCATAATTGTATGTGATCCACTATCACAACTCTCTGCTCTCTGCCATTGAACCCACCTTCATCGTCAGATGACAAATTTCTTGTTTTATAAGTGTAAACTGGAAATTACAGTTTTCACACCTTAAACCCATTGGAGTCCCTTGCAGTACTGGTCCCTTGCCTCTTGATTTGTTGTATGGAATGCTGCCCTCTTGTGGTGATCAAGGTGGTCAGTCAACTGGTATATCATTGAAATTCTTTCTTTTGGGTGTCTGTCATCAGAGTGGTAACATGTCTTTCTAGTTGCTCTTATAATTTGTCAAATTGTTAAATTTTATGAATTCAAAAATGCTGAGTTGGTTGTGAAATTGTTTTCTAATAATATGTCATGTATAGTGGTTGGCAGTTGTGCAATTTGGTGGGTTCATTTTCTGGAATTTTGGGGTGTGTTGTGTTAAGTAATTGTGAAAAAATTGCACAATGGTCAGCACATGGTCAGACTCATGGTGGAGTTGAACAATGGCTACTGGTTGACTGCAATGTAATTGGGTTATTGATTTATTTCAACTGGGTATGCATGGATGGGGTTCAATTAGATGTTGCTGTGCTGATTGAACAGGAGTTGAAAGGGGAGAGCTATTTACTTCATTTATTGCAAGGGGAGGTTGTTTATGCAGTCAGGATGTCAATTTGGGCAGGATTGTCAACTGTCCAATTACAGGTTTAGGAATTCAATGGTTGTGAGAGGGGTAATTT
>JXSR01S001792.1:188816-200191 GCA_000969725.1 Ophiothrix spiculata
CTATCTTCATTGCAAGACAGGTCTTCGAAAAGGCTAAAGAGCGACGCGTCCCTATCCACTGGAACTTCGTTGATTTCAAAGCAGCTTTCGACACCATCTGGCGTGAAGCCCTGTGGAAATGCTTGAGGTCCATTGGAGTAGATGGCAAACTTGTAGATCTGATTGAGGCCATGTACCAGCAGACAAAATGCGCTAGGATTGTGAATGGCAAAAATGAAGCGCCCCCTTTCACTCATGACTTTGGATTTTTTTAGCTTATTGGTTTTGTCTTGTATAGATATTAATATCCTCCAAATGATTTGGCTGAAATATGTTTACTTTTTTGGCTATAGCCATTTGTTGAATTAAATTCGGGATCCCGAATTTAATTCCACATGTATTTGTATATGAAAGCATGCATGTGCTTTTTATCCATTTTTCGATGGCAAAACATTTTTATGACAAAATACAGTTGAAAACGGTTTTAGATAGTCACTTTCCTTCATTTTATACTGTTTTTAGTATTAAAAAAAATTGACCAAAATCTTATAGTATTGCTTTAAATTGGGAAAGCTTTATCGGAGAGAAATAAGCAAGAATTACCACAATACTAAGGTCATAAACAAGATAAGACAATGGAGGATTGTAGTGACTTAACTTTCTTGTTCATAGTACGCATCCGTAGGGATATTTATCAGTTTTAAAGTCAGATTAAGACAGATTATGCAGCAAAATATTGTATCAAACATGAACTTTCAAGATGTTTTGAACATAGTCAGGACACTCGGTTTTTATCATAAGAAAGTAATAATTTACTAAGTGTTCAAGAAAAAACAACGAACAAATCAACTTGATATTACGTATTTTCAGTAAATAATACATTTAGTGATTCGTATTATTCGGTGTGAGAATCCCAAAAAAATACAGATCTTTGAGTGTGAAAATGGATGATTTGCTATACAATTTATACTATAATCCACAGTTTCAAGCAGAAATCCTGGTACTGAAATAAAGATATTTGTTTTTCCGTTAGTGATAAGACCTTTTCGGATTGTGAAGAAGGCAAGAGATATTAGGCCAATGACAGAAAATAGGGGTGGGGGGCATTAAGTGTAAGACTTGGGAAAAAATAGGGCATTGGATGTAGACGGAATGTAAAAACGATGGTTTTTGGGTGTTAGCTTAGCGCTATCCACCGACAATATGGGAGTGCTCCCGTAAGCAATAGCGCGTCAATTACTATATTCAGGTCATCAGTTAGAGTATCATATACACATAATATAAGATAATGACATGTTATAAGGAGAATACGTCTAAAGCTTGTACGATATAAAGGAAGCCAGACATGAGAAATGTTTTGCTTTGGATTTATTTTCCTTGTTGAGATAAGCTTTCTATGGATCATCGTCTCGATAGCTGTTGGTTTGAATAGACTCCTTCATGGGGTATGCATTTCATACAAGTACTGTGTATCATCGGACTGATTGATTGATTGATTGATATTTTAGATTTTTTTTCTTGTAGAATGTTCTGATTTTGTTGTACCTCTTTACTTTTCTTGTGATTGATATGGGTGAGTGTGCGCAGGGGCAAAAGTCTTTTCTCCATCTGAAATGGTTTCATGAAAATCTTAATGTTTAGGATATAAGAGGAAGTACTTGTAATCAATATTTCCGAAATGATTCACACTAAATTAAAGTTGGCTAATATTAGAAAATTGTATTTCATAGTAATAGTTAAGGCGCTATGTTTAAATTGGTACTAAAACCAGTTAAATTCGTTATATGAATAAGTCTAGAACAACAAATACGTATAATACTGGAAATAGGGAAACTCTCGTTAAATTTGATAAATGTCAGCAGAGATGACAACGTATGACACCATGGAAAGTGACAAAAATATCACAGTGTAAATCAACATTGTAGAACTCCTGATGATTACTTACCAATCGTACTGTTAGTCATGATAGTCCTATATTTAAAGTAACTTTAAAACGCACGATAGCTTCAGGGAATACAAACAAAACTATGTAATACTCTTGCGAGCTCCATCAATCGTCGCAAAAGTTATGACAAATATTACGTAAACATGTTTCTTTTAGCAGTAACTGATAGTGGTGTAGATACTTAGGATAGAAACTCGTTCTCAATATTTTAAACTATATAATAATACAAACAAATGAAAATGTGGTCAAATTAAATTAAGTTGTAATTATAGTATGTTTGAATTATCAACTTGAAGAGGGAAGACTTAAGTATTTAACACTTGAAAAAATGTATACAATGATCATTTTGGCAACTTTCTAAACAACGCCTTCAACGTTCATGCTCCCAGCCGGGTTAAGTTTCTGAACGATCAAATTAATAACCATTCAAATTAAATGTGAGTTGTTGACACTAATGTCTACAGCAATTTGAGTTCACATTTAATAAATGTTTTATGAAGGACTTTACTAGGGTGAGTCAACAAAGTCAGAGCAGTGTGGCGCAAATAATTTGCTTGGTTACTTTGTAACAATTTCGTTCATTAATGTCTCAAGTTCTGACATGCAAGTCTTCTACACATTACGTGACATAGGTGAATGTTCATTGTTTAAATTTAACCTTGATATATTGCTGCATAGTACGTTATTAAATGGGAACTTTCAACATACCAGTTACATTAAAGAAAGCTTGACTTAACATTGTTTTTCAAGAATCGTGATCGTGATTAAATAGCAATATCATAGATTTGACAATACAGGGTGTCCCAATAAACATTGTGCATGGGAATAAAGCTGATTTTCTCAGAAGTTTTTCAGAATAGCTTCTTAAAACTTATATCACGCTAAAGACCATGGTTCTGTTCATCACTGTAGAAAATTTCAAGAAAATGCAAACCAGTGATATCGTAAATTTTGTCAGCATGTATCATTTTCCTTCTGCACAAGGATAATCCATATGGTGAAGCATTAAACAAAAATGCACATCGGTGCCGCTTGATTAATTGACAATGAAGTATGAGCCTTATGACGAAGAAGCGAAGTACGAGCCTAATGACAACGAAGAGGAGTGTTGTGTCGTTAAAGAGATTGAAAGCAAGGAAAAAGGTGTATCAACCATCTAAGAAAACAGATTGAAGGACATACAGGTCGCTAATGACCAGATAGGACTTAAATTGGATATGTGAAGAAAAGATATACATTCATAAGTTTAAGAGCTGTCAAAAATGTTGAAAACAAAATTGGTTATACCAAAACGCAAAATATCAAGTCATCAAATATACGATTTATAAGCACTGATATAAAACAGGTTAATAATTTTGGGCAGCAATGTGACAACCAACTTTATTCAAAGATATCTTGTAAGAAGAATCCTTAGGGTGTGTGCAAATTCTAGCAGTTTTCTATCTTTATCTAACCCTAATAATGAATCTAGAGTCGTTGCGTGTGATGTGAAATAAGACAACTTTCTGTTTAATTTGTTTATGGTAAATTTATTAAAGAATATAAGTAAGGTACGGTAACGCGGTGACTGTTTTCGAGGTTAATTACTCAAGCGTCATGAAGCCTTTCGAAGTTCTTTGATAACATACTTAACTGTAGGATTTCCCATTGTGCAGAAGGAAAATTATACAAGCTGACAATATTAATCATATCTCTGGTTTGCATCGATGGATTTTCTTGAAATTTTCAACAATGATAGACAAAGGCATGAACTTTAAGGTGATATGTGTTTGAAGAAGATAGTCTGACAGACTTCTGAGAAAATCAGCTTTTTAATCTCATGCACAATGTTTATTGGGACACCCTGTATTGTGACGGGCAAACCACACGAAAATAGTTCTGATCTTAATAAATTGGTATTACTTAGTATTGATAAAGTTTAGATTTAGAAAGCAACTTGCGTATATTTCAGTTTTTGAAAACATTTAAGGGTTATATAACATAACACTTAAGTTTAATATAGATACACAAAATAAAAAGCAATTTCTCAATATCTTAAAGACTTAAATAGATTTTGAGGGTTGTAATGTTAGTATATGCAATCCTGAAGTTAATTTTCCTGTTTAAATACTTTTCATGATCTCGGCTAATCGTGAAGAGTCATGAAGATTGTTTATTGGTTATTAAATTATATCATGTTAAAGAACATTGTTCCAGAGTTCAGTGTATCATTAGGGCTGTTACAATGATGATTCATTTAACAAAACTTTTTCGTGTTTGATAATGTAAGATTGGGAAATGAAAATGTATCAGTTTCAAAAAAGAAACACTAGCCCACTCTTTTCAGTCATCACCAATAGCATGAGGTTGCATTAACAGTCATACAATGGGTTCTTTTAATGTCAAATCAAACCCAGTAGATTTTATTTTTAAAAACTCCTGAAATGTGACGCTTGTCAGAATGTTAGAGGATAGCTCATGAATGCTATCTTTGTATATGCATTGAATAGATTGAAGGTTTAACTGACAATTTCCTTCTTGAGATTTTAGTTACAGATATGAATTTATTAAAATTCCACAGAAATGTTTTCGAGATCAGATGATGTGACAAGAATAGATTGATGATGCGTAAATAAGTTCTGTTTTAAGATGAATCGTTTCAGCTCAAGTCTGTTCAAGGCAAATGAGTGATTGCTTTATTTTATTAGGCATTGCATTCAAAGACATTCTCTTACCAGAGATGTTCACTTGCAACATTCGCTTTAACATATACGCTCAAACGGATAGCGGACGTCTCTTACAATTACGAATATTGTATTACTTGATGAGAACGAATGTTTGTTTACTTACACTTAACAGCCTTTAGTTTACCGAGAGTGTAGGTGGTTATTTAAAGTGTGAGCGAATATCTTTCGGAAGAGCGAATGTATTTGGACGTAAACCCTTATTGCACTAAATGATTGCAAGCAATTCATAATCAACGCGCAATGATTTCACTGTCATTATTTTAGAGAATCTTGCTATTCTTTCAGGTATGCACGGAAATTCATTTATATTTTCAAAACTACAATAAACGTTTGCAAAATGTACCATAAACTGACTGTCATGATAGAAGATTTTTCATGTAACATTACTAGTATTGTTAAGCTTTTATTGTTTCTAGCTCTTAAATTGATCACAAAATGAGTAGGGAGGTAAAATCAGGCACGTTACGCTAATTGGGGCCATGTTTTTAGCTCAGTGTCATCTCTGTTACTCTGTGGGTAAATTTACAACGAGAAAAATGTCTTTCATGTCTCTATTCTTGCGCTTTTTTTTTGTATGTAATGAGTCATGGAAAGCTATTTATACCATTCATTTCATAACAGGAACTTTAAAAGTACAGTCAATATTGTCCTGAATAAACATTATTACTCATTACTATATATAGACAAAGAATCAGAGTAACATTTATATTGGTTTGTTATTTTACAATAAAAATGGCAACTTACTGCTGCTTACCTCTTGAATACTGTTCTTTTTAATGATAAATTATGATCACAGAATGATGTAGACATCTATGTCAAAGAATCTTTCATGGAATGAGCACATAGCAAAAGTATTGTTTTATTTAACATAAGCTGAATTCAATTTACAAAACAGATTACATAAACTTTTTATATTTCCCAAACTTTCTGAGTATGACATCAGGTTTCAATTTCTGTAAAACAATTAATAATAATATTTCCTACATAACTTTAGCTGATTATAATAGTACATAGTCCGCTTATTTTGATGATTAATATGCACATTACCCAAAATCGCGTTATTGTAACTGATTTAAAGGTATGTTTTTCAACGCAGAACCAATTTTTTTCAAATGCCTTGTTTCCAATATTGTAATATACCAAAGATATAAAAGGCGGGAACATAAGCTTGATTCAAGACGGAACTAAGGAATTTCATCCAGACATCTAACTAGGTCAGACGTATGTTATATTTATTGAAGCATACGTAGCAGTGATTGCATACTAGTATTTTAACACAGCTTCTGATGCATGTATAGATGGGTGATATCCAAGTCTTCTTGACATTTATAAATTATCATGGTTTTCCAGTTAGAAATTGTATGACAAATTCTGATTTGCTTGGACTATAGTAGATAAGGCTTGAATTCTCCCTGGGAGTTCTTTGCTTTTATTTAGTGCTCTTCTTGATCTCCAGATACAGGTTATTCTATACTGCAAAGAACCTACGAAGAAAACATCTTGGAAATCAAAACATCTTTTGTTCTTAGTACACTACTGGGACTGATTGGTTTGGTTTGATTACCAGCTCAACGATTGCATTATAATTATATAAACTGTTGCTACATAACAAAAGCTGTTTATAAAGATTTTTAACTCTTTAAAAACAGCTGTAATTATGCATTAAAAACAAGTGAAAAAGATACCTGTTGAAGATTTCTATCTGCATGTATCTATATCTATATTTCATATTCTGTAAAGTTGTACAAAATTGTAATATTACGTAGGGGAACATGAAGTTAAAAACATTTCTAACACAATCTTATTCTACAAAATAATACAATGAATACAATTAAACAATTGCAGTGACATATATAAAGCACATAATGGCCGCAGGCGGCCTACCCCTAGTGCAAGGGGTACCGTAAGAGTTTATGGTTCATGAAGGTTGTAAACAAAATGATATATATTTAAAACAATATTGTCAATATTACAAAAAAGAAAAGAAAAGAAAAGAAGATATTTATCGGTTACCTTGACGTGTTGTGTATTGCATGAGTCAAAGAGCATGAAATGGGCTCAGGTGGCTATGGGATATTGCGGTATTTTGTTATTAACGTGCTAGACCGATGGTTTTAAACGACAAGCCACTTACGTTTAAAATGAATAACAGAATCGCTATTTTATATACATTGTAAAATAACCGCGTTGCTCGGCTACATTCGAATTCGCTGAACATGCTTGGCATGGAGAAATAAACGAACTTAATTTCCAATTAAACTTTAATGCTACCTGAAGTGATTTGTTAAACAAATCGCTGTGGATTGCAAATTGTAACAAGTGTTTCTCAAAAAGTACAATAAAATTATATATCAAATTATTCGATGCTTTGTAATACACATAATTAGAACATGAAAAGTAAAATTTCGTTACAATGACGTCTTGTCTTAAAATGATATTTAGAAATAATAAAGTTTTAAAAAAAATCAGTAAACTATACTTAATCGCATCCAAACTCATTTTCATGCAAGAGTACCTAAAATATTTGTATATATATCATCTTAAATAATTTTGGCCTTGAAGAGTTATGTATTCTATCTCATGATCTGTCTATCCTTCTCATTGAGTCAGAGATATGTCCCAACTGAAGAAGGTTCCTAGATTGTTTTGTTTCTAGTATTTTAGATTTTTGATAAGATTAATCAAATTAATTGTATCAGAAATTAGATTCTTTTAAATCATAACGTTCACAAAATGTATTTAGTACATAATAAACACTTTAAATGGTAAAGGGCATGGAGATTATGCTCATTTGCATGTGATGGAAGCTCTTAATGTGATTACAGTTGTCAAAATGGCTGGATAGAAAGCCATTAATGGTAGATCGATGAGCGTTTTATGTAATCATAATGTGCAATGGACACGAGCCAGGTTTATAAAAATCTTTTCATAATCGCATCAT
Organism: Ophiothrix spiculata; assembly: GCA_000969725.1. NCBI lineage: Eukaryota > Metazoa > Echinodermata > Ophiuroidea > Amphilepidida > Ophiotrichidae > Ophiothrix > Ophiothrix spiculata. The sequence continues at coordinate 196,408 of JXSR01S001792.1, forward strand.
TCACAGTGCTATTGGAACCAACTGCATTTCATCGCTAATATTATAGTGACCTGTTTATATAATTTACCCATGAATAACATATTTTCATTAACAGCATAACGAACTATTTAGTTGATAATTAGTTATAATAAAGGAATAAGATTTATTTTATTGATTTGTTTATTTGTCATATTTCTCACTTATAAATAATATCTACCAAAACATTACTTAATGTAAACAAAGCAAAACTTAAATTACAATCAAATCTTGAATTTGTTTAAGTATGGAGTAAATGTCAATATTATTTCCTTTATTAAGGCTGAGGTAGACCTTCAACTAACATGAACTGTTTTTGTACTCAAATTAAAAAATCTCAAATTAATTGCTTAAACCATATAAAAGTATACATTTTTACCCTGAACATATTGGTAGCCAAAATGGCCAAAAATTCGTTTTTTGTGATTTTCTCAAAAAATGTGATTTTTGGTCAAAGACCATCACCATCACATTCCTTGTGAAACTTTCTTTCTGGAAATGTATACTTTTATTAACTTTAAAAGTTACGGTACAAAATAAACTTGCAAAAACGTAACATTGAGTAACGTGCTGTCCCCCCCCCCCCTCCGCTTAACAGTAATTTGAAATACAGGGAAATACTGTCTTTTTGCAGTTAAAATTTTCAGCTAATAAGACTGAATATGTACAACACTTTGCATAAGTATGAATTGAAAATTGCTAAGTTACAATAGAAAAAATAAATAATTAAAGTAAATTTTACGGTAACATGCTGACAGCAATTCTGTTAACAACTAACCGTAACCATTACAATTTACTGTAATTTTGACAGATTTTCACTGTATGTTAGCTTCTATATTTACATCAAAATGTAAATTTTACAATACGCAAAAGAAGGTCACAACTCTATGACAGGCTTGCGACCAAATGTTAAATGATTTTTTTTTTTTTTTACACTTTCCCAAACTTAGCCTAGATTTTAAGGTGTTTTGGTTTAGATAAAAATGACAGTAAACTGTAATTTTTACGCCATTTTGTTGTCAGAATTTCTGCCAGTCAAATACTGTTAAATTTGCAGGTTTTTTTTTTACAGTGCAGCAGTTTCTCACCAGAATGTCTGTTATCATAAAGCCATGTAAATTATTCACAACAAGCTTTAAAACATTTAAACAACACTGGTTCAATTGTGTCAAAGTACGGTTAAGTGATATCAAATATTCATGGATGTAAACACTGCAAAGCTGGGGAATAGTCTACCATGTAATTCAAAGGCAATATATGGACGTATCATACCCATGGCTATCATTTTTGTCTGCAGATGTAGTATTTATGGGTTAAAAACTTTCGTGATTATTTTTAATTGGACTTTTGAACAACTACGTGCAAGGGGTTATACATGTACCTCTCTTACTGAACAACGCACTGACTGAAACAAAGATAGGCTTATATAGTAACATGTAATTCCAGATGGATATCAAGTGCCATCAACTTTTCTGACAAATACCAAGTGATGAAATAAAGTGATAAATGTGTATTATTAAAATGTCTTTTGCCAAAGACGGGGCAAATCCTAAAACGCCGCTTATAATCTATTGTATCAGAAAATGTTGCCAAGATTACAAACTCACGAACTATATAGTCCGTGGGAAAAACCTTGATTTTTGGCTTGACTGCAAAATGGAGTCTGCACAATTGTTCTTGACTGATTCTTAATCATTGAGACCCATAGATATAGATTCCAGGAACATGTTGGTGTGGTTTTGAACGAGATTTGACAAGTAACATGTTATGGATGTCATTTTGGCGGCCATATTGGATTTCTCAAAATGCTCAATGGTGCGGATTTCGCATCATTCAGTTCTGGAATTTATGGGTCTCAAAGATTAAGAATAAGTCAAGAACAGTTGCGCAGACTTCATTTTGCACTTTTTCTTTTTTCAAACAGACAAATATAAACCTGTCTCTGTTAAATGATAGTCCCACCTTTATGCATTTCCAGTCTTGCTGCAGGATGACGTTCTCGACAATAGCGAAATATAAAGTAATTCTTAATTTACTTTATATTTCATTAGAGAGGGAGACGGACTTTCCAATCTGTCACTTACATATCAAATAATAATCTGAATTGTAACACATTTTCGGAGGCAAATGAAAGCGCGATATATAAGGCGAGATAATGATGATATATTATATTCATGTTGAAATAAATTATTACCGAATACCCAAATATATGTTTTGCGTTAAGAATATTGTAAATTTTCAAGTGCTTACATTTATGAAAACAAGGCTAAAAGGTGTGTAAAAATTGAATAATTGTGTAAAAAATGAATATTATAACCATCATGTTGAAACTTTCAGGGTATGGTTGTATTTGAAAAATACGAAAATCAGTTTAAACAACTGAAGCTTGTATCCATTTCCTGTCATCAAAAATCAATAATTTTCTCATAGGAATTTCTTGCTAAACTTTAGATCCCAAATTCAAATTATGTCGTAATATCAAATACAGAGATTTAAATTCAATATTTGTTAAATGCACAGCTCATAGCAAACAATTTTACAGGTAATTCATGCAAATCGGACTATCCCTGACTTCTGTATATCTATATCTATATACTTATACGGTATTTGGTCTCCTTTACAACATTACGAATAATTTGATATCATTATATTCGGAGCATTTGTGAAATTTGACCCAATACTTAAGCTCGACAATCACATTCGGTTGAATCTATTGCCTAATAATGTATATTCCTTAAAATATCTCAACAATTATTATATTATTTTAATTTTACTACCCTTTCATGGAAAAAGGAACCAAGTGATATTTTGGGAGACATTGGGTTATTGGTTGGAAATTGTTGAAGGTGACCATATCTAGCTAATAAACTCATAAACATGTATCTATTTTACACCCAACCACCAAAAATAACACCTTAAAAATGGATATTTATGTAAAAGTCAATGGTAGCTTCAAACAGTTTTTGATCAATAACTCAAAATAATCAATTTGTCACTTGGTTCCTTTTGCCAGGGGAGGGACGAATAGGTACACCTAAATCTGTTAAAAGACTACACCCATACACCCTTCTTTCATTGAATACACTCTTTGTGTGCTTAATTTTTCATTAGAGACGATATTGTCGCCATATTAATTCAAACTTAAGCAACTGATTTAATAAGCCATACCATTTTATTGATATGGTATGTAATTGATGAATGTTTGCAAAGTTTCAAGTAAGTATTTGCTTTCGTTTTTTATCTAAAGAAAACTTTAAACTTGCCTGTTAGTGGTTTCAAAATTTTAGAATGAAGCATTAAAAAATGATAAAAAACAACCATTATGATACCAAAAACTCTCCATCTCCTCCCTGACACGTTTTTAAAATATACACCACTTTTCTTTTCATGTCATTAAAAGGGTTAACTATTCTCTTGCCATTTTTTAAATCGCGGCGCTATAGAGAAAGATTTTGAGTTTATTGCATGTCAGTTAAGTCTTCTTTTTTAATATTTTCAACACTCAGGAAACTGTAAGTTTTAAGTTTTAGTAATAAGCAAAAAGCAGATATTTATTTAAAACCTTTTAAAATATTCATCAATTCAGTTCGACTGCCACATTATTAAAAAAAGGGATAGGTTATTTCTTTTACTTCCAGCCACATACTAATTGAACACTCCACATGCGTGTTTTATTTGGTTGTTCAAACGTTTATATTTGTATTTTCTTAGTATTGTCCACAATAAATTAAATTACTAAAAAGGTTATATCCTGATCTATAATATAAAA
>JXSR01S001794.1:5898-16588 GCA_000969725.1 Ophiothrix spiculata
TTCTGGTGAGTTTCTAATTTCAATTCCAGAGTTGCAACTCTTTTGGGGATCATGGATGTTTTCAAACAGTCATCATGGGAGTTGGGAAATGTATTGATGCAAATTGTTTTACAAAAGAGGGAAACAAATCCTGTCAGTGGCTTCTTTTAAGGTTGGGCCAATCCACCCTAAATCAGTAATTGCCGATTCCCGATTCAATTTTCAAATCATCAGCCCGATCCGATAACTATCCCGATTTTATTATGAATTTATCATTGCACAAGAAAACATCGTTCGACCTAAAAAAAAAAAAACACGGCGAACTCTTTCCGTGTTACTTTGTTGAAAAGGTAGATAATATTAGGTTAAAACAAGGCAGAATGCTTGCATTTTTATTCATGATTACTTCCACACTACTTCTTCATGCCGTCTCCATGCCGTAATAATGGATCGGTTGTTGAATCGGCAGAGTTCCCGTGATTTTCGCCGATCCCGATTCGCTGCCGATCTCACCATAATCGGCCGATTTTGGATTGGGCCCATCACTAGCTTCTTTTAATATGAACTGAAATTTGAAATTGATAAATATTGTTTGATTGTTTTCAACAGGTGCGGAAGGTTGGTCTGCAGAAGGGCGATACGGGGATCCGGGATTACTCGTACCCAACTCAGTACGCAATGACATTGGAGTCGCATTCACCGATAAGATTGAATACTTTGTTGCCCCAGGTATGTCTGGACATTTTGTTAACTTAAAACCAGGGACATAATTTCCCCGCGTTTGAAAAGTCGGTTTTGAAGTTGATAAATTTGTCTTTTTCTGTGTTATACCACTTCATAACTGCCAACTAAATTTTAGTTCTGTTGACATTTTGAAGACCGTTGAAACTATTATTACTGTATTTTGCGGAATGTAAATGGGAATTTAACATTACCATTGTCACATGAGTTGGCCTATGAGGTGAAGCAATTTTCTATGAGGTTTTTAAGACTTAACCATTATGTTACCACATTGCATAAAAAAGGAATGAAACATTTTATGTTTGATGAGTAATGGTGCTTGAAGTTGACAAGTTTTGAAGCTTAAAGGTGCAATTCATGATTCTGATGTGATTAAAACCTTGAGATAAACTTGAAATAAACTTTTTTTTTTACCTCGTTTCTAGCTAAATAAAAAGAAATGTACATGTTACATGTATGTTGAAAATTTGACTTGATTCAGATCACTCTAATTCAAGTTACAAAGCTTTTAAGCATTTCTAATATCCCCACTGACTACTCTGTTGTAATTACTGTTGCAGCCCCGACAATGATTAGAAAATGACACTCGTTCTCATTTTCTCAAAAATGAAAGGAAATTTACAAGAATGGTTTGGCCATTGTAACACAAGTCAAGGATTCTAATTAGCTAAGTAACTCAATTTTGAATGAGGTGACCTTGAGGATGAAAGGTGAATCATAAATTGCCCCTTTAATATACAAATGGTGTTACACATTTTAGGATAACGTAGGAACCTTATTGGGATATTTGTTTATTCTAATGATTTAGTATACTGTAAACGGGAATATTTTCACGAGCAGAATTTATCGCGAAACCAGAAAATCATGACCTTTCCGCATGTGTTAAATTAGCATTTTAAAGCTTTATTACATAGACCTGCACATAAAATGTATGTATTCGCGGGGTGTTATATTCGCGGTTAGATGTTGCTTCGCGAAATTCACGAAAATAAAACCTTCGCGAAAATAACCCTGTTTACAGTATGCGTAGGAACCTTATTGGGATATTTGTTTATTCTAATGATTAAGTATATGCGTAGGAACCTTATTGGGATATTTGTTTATTCTAATGATTTAGTATATGCGATGAGTGGTATCATTGTAAATTGTTTGTAAAAAAAGAATATATTATTGGAAAAATAATATAATTGGAAAAAAATATTTTTCATTGCTCTCTTTATGTGACCTGCAGGGTTATGTATACTGTATAGCGGAATATTTTCGCGGGGTTATTTTTTCGTGATTTAACCAGTTCTGGCTATATCAGTGGGTTTAAAATTTGTGTTTTCAAGTTTATACACATTAAGGTCAATGTAAAAGCATTATTTTCGCGGAGTTCAAAATTCGTGGTTGGCTGATTAACCGCGAAAATTAAACCCCCGTGAAAATTTTCCGCTTTACAGTACTATAGGCTTAACAAAAATGTATTGAAAATCCAGAGTGCAGGGCCCCGTTGTTTGTAAATACAACCCTTACCATGTATTTTGGTTTGTGCTGTCCAATAATTTTTTCTTTTGCCTATAGTTTAAATTCGACATTCTCTTTCCTACATTTAATATCTAAATATTTTCTCTATGCTTTCCCAATTTCCATTGTTTAGTGGACTATCTCGATGACAAATTATCCAGCTATGGTCAAGAGCTGAGTTTCCAGCTTCGTCTTGGCAGCGACGAGGCCGACTTGTCATGGTACGATCTCATTCTGGAAGGAGGCAACGGAGAGTTCATCTCGACGCGCTTGGATTCACAAGGCAATCCCACGCCAGGGACATATATTCAGAAATACACCTTTGTGTAAGTATACTATGCGAATCGACACATGTTTTTATTGGGGATCGAACCCGGGACCTCACACGCCCTAAGCGAGGTGCAATGACATACAGCGTCCGTGTGACTGAGTGTCCTAGCTACCATTCAACTCTGTAGAACGTATTTTACATATGCGATCAATAAATCCTTGATTGCGACTTATTCCGTGTAGTTTAATTAGCCCGGACTCCTGGTTGTGGGAGACACTCACCGGACTCCTGGTTATGGGAGACACTCAGTCTCATTACAGGGGCACTCAATACAACAGAGACTCTGCTCAGGTAGCGATTTGGTCCCTGTATGTATCTCATATCTATGACTTATTTGGACGTGTGCATATTTACGTTTGAATGTAGTAAAAAAAATTGGATTTTATTCAGTTCAGTCACAAAAACCCATTGGGACAATTACACAAATTGCCTCTATCGTCATTTAAACGGTGCCTTTGTGCATGATAAACTAAATATACTTTGTACCGAATGAATTGTTTACCCAAAATGCTTGAACCAAAATTTTTATATTTGCATGGGGTTATAAATAAAAGATCAAACCAGAAATTAGTAGAAGTAGTTTTTGAAACAAAATTGTATGTGCTTAAAATACAAAATTGTATGTGCTTAAAAATATCTTGAAAGTGTGAAAATTCTAGCAATTTGTAGAGTTTGAAATAAACCTTAATTATCATTATTATGCATCTTTTTCCGAATGTTATTCGCGGTAGACAATACTTACAGTTTACTGTATACATTCTTTTTCCTTGATCACAGATTGCGGGAAGAAGACTCACTGAATTGGGCACAAAGACCATCGTCATTTGAATTCCATCAGTTGCTGTCCAATTTGACTGCTATAAAGATCAGAGCAACTTACACAGATAGAGGTAAGTCATGGAAAGTTGAAAATGCACGGATCACCAAATCTCCAAACCAAACCGGGGGGGTTGCCTAAATTTGGTTTGGGTATAGGTGTGCTGCTGGGAAATGTGAAGTACCACCCGTGTATTCAGAGATGCCATATTTCAGAATATATTCTGAATTCAGAATTATTCCAATTTGTTTAAACCTAAATTCAGATTTGTATTGGTTGTTTCGTGTACAAAGGTATAGGCAATTTTGGTTTCTCACATTCCTTTGAAGTATTTCAGATTTTTTGAACACCAATGAGTAGCATCTCTGATATACCAATTTTCAAGAATAAGGGACTGTCCCATCCATATACCAAATGCCAAAATTTTGAGTCAAATTTATACTAAAATTGAAATTTTCTGCAAACGTTTACGCTAATTTTGCGCAAGTTTAGGCTGATTTTTGTTTGAAATTTAGAAAAAACACAAATTTCTGAAAATTTTGAAAAACGGACCAATGAAATTACCATATTTTGCAAAGAAAAAGGACCATGTTTTCTCAGTTGGATAAGGATAGTATAGTAAATTGTGTGTTAGCTTTGGATGTCCCTTTTTTGAGGCATTTACAGACTGGCGGGTGTGTGTGTGTGTGGTCTGTCAAAGTTTGTCATTGAGGGAAAGGTGAAAATATAATAAAAGTGTTCAAACAGTTTATGTTTTTCTCTTTAGAAAGCATAGATATTGTAAACCTTGTGAAAAAATTTTTTTGCCTGTGTACAAAATGAAGTATGCCAACTTTACTGTTCAATTGATGAGCAGTTGCATATGTAGTCATTTACTTGGTTTGACAAAACAAATAATTTTGATTATGACTATAATCTATAAACCTTCAAGTATGCAACAAGAAATCAGACTCTGTTACGAGATCCATAGTATATCCCTTGTATTCTTCAACATTGTGAACTGGTGGTTTTGTATTGTGTAAGAGGTTTGTAATAATTGATTAGGATTGATTAAGGCCGAATCACTGCGCATTAATATATTTTTACATGAATTCTTCATTATTTTGGTATTATTTTGGGTAATTTTTTTTTGATAACACATAAACAAAACATTGTAAATAAATTCATTTGAATATTCAGCAAGATTTGGTACCTTGTTAGGATTTATGAAATATGGACTAATTTACTTCCCCGTATGGTCATTTTGGTTTTTTTGCGTTAATCGGCTACTTGTTGCATACTTCAAGATTTACAGAGTATACATTTTGCTTTTTTCTCAATTCATTTTCATTATAGGTCAAGGCTCTCTAGACAACGTCAAACTCGGCACCGTCCAACTCGCCACAGGGCCAGGAAGAGAGGACGCCAATTCTGTGGAACTCTGCACGTGTCCTCCCGGTTACGTCGGCCAATTCTGCGAGTCTTGCCAAGGAGGATACAAGCGGGACCCACCAAACAGTGGACCATTTGCGATGTGTGTGCCATGCCAGTGTAATAATCATGCTCAGTATTGCGAACCAAATTCAGGTATGGTAGTAGTTTAGGCTCTTCACACTTTTAGTATCCAAAATTCCCAAGTAATTCATTATTTGAGATGGCTTCATTATTTGTTAAAGGCAAAGTATTTATGGCTCAAAATAGCAGGCATCTCTCAAATGTTAATATTAAACAGTTACCATGGGGAGGGTGCATGGCACATGAGTAATAATGAAAATATTGGCATTGCATACTCAAAATAGCTGATGCTGGTTTTGCTCATGGCAAATAATTTTGGACTTTTTCATTGTCCAAAATTGAAAGTTTAAAATGGAAAAAAATGCAGTCCATAATGTTTCTTATAATATGTATAGGCAAACACAAAAATTACTGGTATGTGATTTACTGTACCGTATGGATACTATTCAATTAAATTGTATCACATGTTTAGATCCAAGAAAAATTATGAATAATGAAAAGTGACTGCCCCTTGATTTTAAAAGCAACAGGAAACTAAACATTTATTCCAAGGGCCTTATATATTACCATTTAATTACCTTCTTTTGAATTCAAAGCACAAGCAACAGTCTCATTTTGTGAGAAAAATGCAAGATCATCAAGAATGTGTATTTTTATTTTTTGCTTTATAGATCCACTAGGGTCTGTCTCAATTTTGTGATTTGTATATTAATTTTTGAAATATTGGAAATACAGGTTTTGGGCGAAATAAAATGACATTTCTTGCATGAAAGTCAACAATTCTAAAATAAAGAGGCAATTAAGAGAGAGTCTGCCTTTGGAAGTAAGAATGTTTGGAGGTGATTTATATTCTTTGGGTTTACTAAGATGCAAGACTACAGGGGTGCCGTAGGTTGGTGGTTAGTGATCTCACCTCACACTCATTGGGCCCGGTTTCGATTCCCGGTGATCATGAGGACTCTTGCCGGAATGAAAACTCAGAATCTTTGCTTAGACATTTATCTGACTTAGTGGTACACTGTTGTTTGAACTCAATAGAAATAGGGACATTTTATTTATAAGTGTCAAAATAGATGGCACTATTCATATTTTTGGATGTAAAAGGTATGTGCCAGTGTGTACTACCGAAATTAGATATGCAAACGAAGCATCTGATGTCAAGAAAATTTTATTTATCATTTTTAGTGAAAATCTTGACAGCTCAAATATAATCAATTATTTGAAATATGTATAGCGCCCTCTTTTTTGCACAAATCTTAATTTACAAAAAATACCAATAAATGGACTCAAAAATTAACTAAATTCTAACCAAAATGAAATACAATTTTAATAATTGATTCAAAACTTTATTATGCAACACATTCCAGTAATTTGTACTGCTTTTTAAACTTTCTTTGAAGAAAAACACACAATTTTTTGGTTAAAATGAATAAATGTCCACCTCAAACAACAGTGGGTAGCATTGGGCAGATATTGTAGATCGCTCCTCATATGAAGTATTTATAGTTGGGGACGTAAAGCTGTCGGTCCCATGTACAGAAGAGTCATACCTCAGAGATGCCAGTTTTCCTGTTTTAACCTGATTTCAGGTTTTGGACCAAGTGTACTTTAGGTCCCATCCATAATTTTAGGGTTAGGGTTTAGGGTTAGTGTTAGGGTTAGGGTTAATTTAGAGTTAGGGTTAGGGTGTAGGATTAGGGTTAGGGTTAGTTTTAGGGTTAGGGTTAGGGTTTAGGGTTAGGGTTAGGGTTTAGGGTTAGGGTTAGGGTATAGTTTTTGATGGGACCTAAAGTATACCTTTTCCCAGGTTTTTTTAACCTGATTTCAGGTATTTTTACTCCAAATTTACAAATTTTTATATATTTTCAGCCCCTTTTCCAGCTTTTTTGCCAAAATGTTAGCACATTTTCAGGATTTTTTGACAGTTTCAGGTTTTTTCAGTGATACATATTGGCATCTCTGATACCTGTACATGTAGTCACAGCCTGTATCGTTAAGAGTAGGGTATTCTACCCCTGACTGTTCTCAACCCCGTTTTGGTCAATTTCTAGAATTCAAAATCTGCCTGTGCATTATATCCTCAAGCATATGAGGTTGCACAATATTGGAAGAAAGAAAAATCTATTTTGATTGATTTTTTTTTGCTGTGATGAATCCAGTGTTATCTTAACCAATCCCTAATACATATCACCCTTGTCTCATTTACAGGTCGATGCATTTGCCAGCATAACACCTTTGGTGATAACTGCCAATTCTGCGCGCCAGGTTACTACGGCGATGCGACCGCCGGAACAGAAAACGACTGCCAGCCTTGCCCGTGTCCAGGTCAATCCGAGTGTATTTTGGACGACTTTGGCGACGTCGTGTGTACAAACTGCCCAGAAGGATATGCAGGTATGAAATACAGGGATGTAACTTTTCAGGAAATTTACACGAAACATTTGCATTTTCAGGAAATTAAACCAAGTACAAAATAATAGGAAACAGCACTGTTAAAGGGCATTTTTACGCATTTCAGGAAATTTGATTGTTCATGTGTTTCATCTCTGTGTAAAGCTACAACTTTTACAGGGTGTGCAATAGGAGTTCCACTGCATGGCTGTTCTTATCCCTTTCAGATCCATAGTACGCCTGAGTGTTTCTAGCAAATCAAGAAACACATAAAAAATACCACATTAAAAATGTTTGTATCTCCGAAATGAAACACCCTATAGGTTCTACACTACTAAATGCTTTTCCTATTATTTTATATGATAAAATGGTTTTTGAGGTTGTTTTTCCTCATATTGAGAATTCTTAGATGAATAAACAGGCATTATGGGGTGAAAGTACAACATGTATCCTACAAATAGTCGAAATTTCAGCATAGTATAACCTGGAAAGTTTTCACTTTTAGAAACGTTGAATGTAGTAATGGCATTACCGCCCTGCTTTCCCCAAGTATGAATTGGCAAAAAAATGGGATCAGGCCAATATTAGGAGAATCACTCTGGCAGATCTAGTAATTTCTGATTATTTTCCAAATTAAATGTCAGAAACTGAACAAAGACATTCAAATCTAACGATTTAATATGAAATCTTCATATTTTACTACACATCAAAGCTCAATTTTAAGCTTTTTAGAGTAAGTTAAATAGTTCCCATTTTGGCCATGGCTTGGTTCCTGGTAGTTATTTAGTAGTGCAAAACCTAAAGTATCAAATTTGGTATCATTTAAAGCTTGAAATGTCCTCTAAAACCTCAGAAAAAAAGATTTGGTATTATAAAATTTATATGCATACCATGGTAGTTGTGATGACATATACTTGTGAAGGTGAAACTTCAAAAATGGAACTTGATAAATAATTCGGATCCGAAAGGATTAAAGTCTTGAAACCCGCACAACTTTTACCATGATATTGCTAAACGAGGAAGATAATCACATTTCGTTGTGTGAAAGCAAGAAAGTGCAATCTGCAATAGCTGTCGTAAGTTATTTTTATTCAACACCATGTCACTAGAATGCCAAAATACCTCATGGCTGTTTGATCCCATTGAAATAGTAATCTTTTTTTAACTCTTTTTTCCGGCAAGCCGCTCATAGTGGCTCGCAAAAGCGTGCACGATTTGCCAGAATTTCTACTTTGATGCAATTTTTTCAAATAGCTCTAAAAAAAAAACCCTTACAAGCCCAAATTGGTTGAAAATTTGCCAGCAAGCAGTTGAAACAAAGAGCTATCTAGCACCATCATTTTTATTATATCTGTGAGCCGCTCAGCGCCGTTTTTCGGCGAAATAGGACGAATGGTGAAAATTTTATTATGGAATGAAAGAGTTAAGCAAATGCACATTATTGGTGGTGCTTTTCATATAAATTCAGGTTTTGGAATTTTAGAATCTATGAGGCTTAACTTTGACATTTGACATATGGATAAGGTGAAGGAGACCAAAAATATATTTTATGCATGCTTAACCCTATTTCTCTCACATTGTCAAATTTCGTGCCAAAAGGAACGAAATTGCTTTAACTAGGTGTAGAACTAACATGTTGGTATACTGCATCAGTTTATGAGGTCAAAATGACTGGTTTATGACTCCTCTATGCAGAATGACCCTTTTTACCACATCTCTATATCTTTAAGACATGATTTTATGTTATAAATGGTCATTAAGTCAGCCATTTTGGGCCATTTTAAGACCAGATTTTAGCTCAAAAAATGACATTAAAATGTTTACAAAATCTTTAAAAAATAATCTAATTGGATAAATTCTCCTGATTTATGTAGATAGTCACAGTAGTTGTCTAAAAAGAACATGAAAATTCAAAGTTATTGCATACAAGTACTCAAAATATAACGTTTAAAATGTTAATATATTGGGTTTTTTTCCAGAGCCTCATTAATTATTCATGAGCTAATTTGCATATTAATTAGCATAATGATTAAAGCCTTTGCATTTTCAAAAACTTTCAAGTCCAAGCTATCCAATGAAATGCCACTTCCTGACCTATACCATAATTATGAAATTTAAAACACAGTCAAATACTTGCCATCGACAGTAAACATATAGTGCTATTTAGGTGCGAGAGAAATAGGGTTAATTCAAATACTTAATATTTAATTTATGCATTATGCATATAATTAATTTCAAAAAATGAACAGTGCCACCACTAATGACATATCAAAATATTGGTTGTAAATGTTTCATTTTGATCTAAAATGGGCATTTTTTTGAGGAAATACGAAAAAATTAAATTATGCAAACCAATCGTGACTGTTCCAACACTTGATTCAAAAACTAATTTTAGCGCTTTTAGGACCCAAGTTTCTAGTAACAGTGCTTTTTTGTCAAAAAGTTAAGAAATGAGCGCATCAAACAGCTGTGGCCTTGAAATTAAACTCCATTGTCAGTGGCTCACTCATTGAACCATAATGACAAATAGTGTGTAATACAATTTTTTATATACCTCATATATAGATTTCTGTCCTCTGATTGGTTAAAAGTGAGGGCCTGGATTTAACTAGGCCCTATAAATTTACTATGCCCCGGGGCATAGTTGTCACTGGGCCCGCTCAATGTATTTTGCGTCGTGTAACTCGAGCTTTACGCGCGCGACTATAAGTGTTCATGGTCAAACACAGTGCTGCAGTGCGTAAGCTAGTTATCTTGTGAGCACAATACGAAGTGGAAAGCACTGAGAAGAGAAAAAAATATCGTAAATTATCATCGGGCGCTTTGAGTGCTAAAATTGTTCTTTTAACCAACCAGAGGACGAAAATCTGTATATTCGGTATATAAAACGATATTGACTGCTTTTTGTTCGGGGTATGGTTAAAATTATTTCCCCTCGGTGATCTCAAAACCATGAATATGCCCTCAGCTTCGCTTCGGTCATATTCATGGTTTTGAGATCACCTCGGGAAAATAATTAAAACCATGCCCCTCAAAGCAGTCAAAACTTATATAATGAAAAATATCAGCTATTGTACTGAAGACTTTCTGAAATTTATCATTCTATTGCAGGAAATCTGTGCGACAAATGCGGTGATGGTTTCTTTGGCCAGCCAGATCAGTTTGGCAGACTACGATGTGAGCGATGCTATTGTAATGACAACATTGACCCTAACGCTGTCATGAACTGTGACAGGTAACCTTGAATAATTTATTCATTTAAAAAATTTGCAGTGGTTTTTAGTAGGACATGAGTTGGTTCCAGGGAATATAACAGGGGAATCTTGACTTGCCGCCATTTTGTTGTTGCTCCTAGAGCTGAGTTGTTATACTCTTGGATTGTTCTAAAATGGAAATTTTGCTGGACAACTCCAACTTCAACACGTAGTGCA
>JXSR01S001796.1:0-11764 GCA_000969725.1 Ophiothrix spiculata
TTATGTTTAGTTAGGAAAGAAATACATCTATTAAAGACTAACCTTTCAAGTATTTTTGAAAATGCTGGAAGGGCAGAAATTGGCCTGTAATTAGTGAATATGCTTTTACTCTCTTTCTTATGAACTGGAACAACTCTTGTGATTTTAAGTTGATCAGGAACGACACCAGTTTGTAAACTTATGGTTTCTACTTGCCCGACACGAAAAATGGTTGTCCCGGGCTATCGGGCTAGAGATTTATCAAGCCCTGAGAGTGCAGGGCCCCATTGCTTGTAAATGCAACTCCTACTATGGATTTTTGTTTTAATGTCCAATGAAGATTCTGTCCCTCATACCAAGGGTGGGGTATTCCTAACCATGAATTGAGGTGCAGGAATGAATTGTCTCCAATGTAGTGGGGCACTCAAGTATAATGTTGTAGGCATAGCGTGTCCACAGTTTTTCAAAACACTCCCTAAAGGGTGATTGTTTCTGTAGCCAAAATATACCCTTTTTCCCCCATTCACAACCTAAATCCAGAATTTACTGACATTACCGTTTTAACACTAGGGTTTGAAAATGTACCCTATTTCTTGAAAATGAGCTAAAATGGCTGTTTTTGATACCCTAAACGATTTCACCTGATTCACCCTTCTGTCCTCAAAAACAACCCTGATTCACCTTTTTCTTGGTCATGCTATGCTTGCAGCATTATACTTCAGTGGGCCCTCAGGGCCCCTCATATTCCATTGCATTTCAGAGAACACACTATCACAGCCATTGACTTGTGACCTGTTTCACAGTAATTGCCAACTTTATGAGTTTTCACATAAAACCTGTAAGAGTTTTTACAAGAACTCTACTACCCCCATGACCCCAATGCCTAAACCAACTTATTTGTGCTTGGTCTTCAGGAGGCAGCCCACACAAAATGGTCAAAATTTGACCGATATGGCGTCAACCAAAAATACATGTCGGTTTGGTTTCAGCTGCCATATTAGCTATGTTGAGTCTTTCCATTGTTACTTTTGACTTCTGTTAGACAATCAGTGACACTTTATTACCAAGTGAAAAATAAAGTGTTTAGCAGAGTGCTCAAAAATTTTATATGGAGAAGGGTAATTTCATGTGTGACAGAAAATTTCTAAAATCTGAAGGGGTGTCCACTGTCCACTCCCCTGGCACCACTTAACCGGCGCTTTGCCAGGATTCACTTTGTTCCGCTCGGCACTAAAAATATCCTGGTGACAACCCTGAACTTGACTGTAGCTGGCACTATAACTGAATTTTATTTAGCTACTTGAAAACTTGAAAACAAATGGTCTAAATCAAGTGAAATTTTCAGCATACCTTTATGGTGTACTCTTCTTTTTATTTAGCTAGAAAAGAGGTGAGGTTTTTGTAGTGCTGTTATCGATTGGCTTTTTGAGTATTGATATGTCGAAAGACAAACATCCAATATGTCGATAACATTATCGATACTCACACGGTTTGATACACGCATTGATTTTGCAATGCTTGCATATCGTAACTTTCTTATTTGCAACCCCAGTTTCTTTGAGAAATCCCCAATGGTTCCATACACCACTACGCTTTGCTCGTTTACTTTTGAACTTGACAATTTCAACATTATTCAGACGGTCTTGGTATGCCACTCCAGGTGTTGTTTCTGATTGTGATGCCATTTTTAAGACTAATGAGAGGCGGCTCTTTCTCTTATTTCAAACATGTAGTCTTTTTTGCCTCGGTCTTTATGTCGTTTAGTATCGATACTTAATACCATTTTGTGTATCGATGTGTTGAAAGTTTTGTAAATATTGCAACAATTGATACTTCCAACAATCGATAACAGCACTAGGTTTTTGTCACACCAGAATCATGAATTGCACCTTTAAAAGCATTCGTCAATCAAAACACCAAAAAATTTGGCAGTTTTAACTCTTTCCAGGACAGTTTCATTAAGTGTTATAGATATTCTATTGTTTTAATTGTAGTTATATGAGGTGTTCCAAGGATGATATAATTAGTTTTTAAGGTATTTACTGAGAATTCATTTGCCTTGAACCAGTTGCTCACTTCTTTCAATTCTTTGTTTACAATGTTATTCGTATTGGTATTCATGTTTGAGTAGAGAATAGTGGTTTCATCAGCAAACAAAATGAATTCAAGTCTAGGCCTATACAGTATATTATTACAATATAAAAAGGTCCTAAAATTGATCCATTTGGGACACCACATATTATATTTTTCATTTTTGACTCGTAATTGTTTTAAGATACAAATTGTTTTCTATTGCTATGATAGCCCCAAAACTATTCAAGTACAATGCCACGAAATCCATAATATTCTATTTTATGTAGCAGTATTTTATGATCAATTGTACCAAAGATCTAGAGAGATCTAGAAATATACCTGTTGTTTCATCTTTTTCAACGGCAGAGTTTGTCTTATTTACAAGTTGCGCAATGGCCATATATAAACTTAGTGTTTTTGAACGAAAGCCAAATTGTTTAATTTCGTTGGCGTTTATATCTAGTTAATACATCAGTAAAAAAGTCTTTCCAGGATATTGGTAAAGCATATATGGTAATAGTAACACTTGGGTAGTAATTTAAAAAGACATCCGTATCAGACTTTTTATTTATAAACATGATAAATTAGTACAACTTTTGCTATTTTTAGTTTATATGGTACAATTCCAGGTAAGATTGGTAAATTAGAAATAATTAAAAGTGGTTCTACAATTATTATTTCATTGCATACATTTTTGACAATGCAATTTCCAACATTATCATATCCTGCACTTTTGTTTGAGTTAAATTTGTGAATGATCTTCAGAATGTCTGTTTTGACAATTGGAGCCAGGTACATGTTACTTGAAGCTAGATATTAAAGATAATCATGATATTACTTTGAGTAACCAACACAAGTTTCGGACCGATGTTAACAACAAAATTGGTTAGTTTATATTGACGGAATCATTGAGTATGAGTACCAAGGAATTTATAAAGGGGAATCCGTACTCGCTGCCATTTTGGTATCACCACCGTGTAAATCCCATCTTGGATTGTCACTCATGGAGGGTGAGTTATTGTACCCCGCGATCTGCCTTGATATCGGGCCAAACTCCCGAATATATCTTAGAGGTACAATAACCCTGCTCCATGATCGACACATGATGGCGGCGTATCCCGATTCCCCTATAAAAATTCCTTGATGAGTACACAATACAATAAATGTAATTTTTACTTTGATTTTAAAAATGTGACTTAAAATGTATTCTTTTTTTTACAGGTTACATTGCACTTTGCTCACTCTAGATGACTAAAGAGAAAGAGATTGGTATTCATGTTGCATTGTGCTCATTGTGCAGTACAACATGCCACCCAAGGTAATGTGTAGGCCTTGAAAGCATTTTGTTCAAATACGGAACCTAACACATTGAATCTTTTTAGCCAACTTATGCTTTTAAACATACAAACATTTTACACACTGAACATATGCCTATCAGACACTACTGTGTGAGTAATACGTTTTTGGACTATTGTTTGGGGAAATTGTATCCTAAATTACCTGATAATCTCACCAGAAGTGACAGATTATTATAAACAGAATATGAGAACTTAGAAGATCCATGAACTTTAATTAGACTCGGTATCTGACTGTAGAAAGGTGCTAGATTTATTGAACTTGCATAGATAGATTGATAACAATATACTGAAGAGATTGATGGTACCATTGACCTCAAAGGTCAAAGTTCACAGGTTAATGGACAAATTATTTAAAAAAATAATCAAAAATCAGTATCTGGCCATACTATATGAAGATGCTAGATTTATTGTACTTGCATAGGTAGATTGATAAAAATATTCTGAAGATATTTATGGTACCCTTGACCCCAAAGGTCAAAGTTCACAGGTCATATTTTAAATATGTCCTGATTGACTTGAAATTTGGCAGGGATGTACTTTACAAAATGTTGAGCAATATATTAATACAATAATTAATTTAAACTCATAATGATTTGTAATGTACATGTAATAGTGTATGGGTTACTGAGCCAATGGCTCTGGTTTTTTTTTTTAACCCAGTTTTGACAATTTATCTCATTTGTGCATGTAAGTTTTTATTTTCTATTTCAACCTTTCCCTTGGACTGGCAACTTCATCTTGAGAAAGAACCCACTCACATTTTACGATTGACAAGTTTCTGAATTTCTTGCTAATTTTTTCATTTCTTTTTAATTGCAGAAAAGGAAATTATCAGATATTAGAATAAGCAGCAATGATTTGAAAAAAGTGTCATTTCTTGGCAGTGGAGGATTTGGTTCAGTATTTCGCATGAAATGGAAGAGAGATCATGAAAATGAATTAGATGTGGCTGCTAAACAGTTACTTCACAGTGAAGCAAACATTCTTGAACATGAACTTGACTTTCTTTCGTCCTTAGAACACCCAAATATCGTTAGACTATTGGGCTTTGTGTCAGAAGATATTAACCATTTTTTAATTTTGGAACTGTGTCATGGTGGCTCATTACGTACGTACCTAAGTGATGAAAGGAACTCTTTGAAAGCAGTTTGGAGGCAAACATGGGCAGAACAGGCTGCGTATGCCATTGGATACCTGCAGAGTATGAATATCATTCATAAGGACATCAAATCCGATAATTATTTGATAACAAAGAATGGTACACTCAAGCTAGCTGACTTCGGTTTAGCGAAATGGACAGATAAAACTTTAAGCAATAAAACACATAAAGGCACAACGCCTTATCAGGCTCCAGAAATCTTTAAACAAGACAAGCTTTCATTTAAATCTGATATATTTGCATTTGGAGTTGTATTATGGGAGCTGGTAACGAGAGAGATTCCGTTTGAAGGGCAAGGTCGAGACCATATTATGTACAAAGTATGTCGTGAGGGTAAACGGTTGCCAATCCCTGCTGATTGCCCAGGGAATTTAGCCAAACTGATGCAATGGTGTTGGTTGGAGGCTTATCACAAGCGACCAGAGATCTGTGACATTTTGTCACTGTTGAGAGACGACTCACCAGGTATGTTCAATTTATCACATATGCACAATACTAGATTACGCTACAAGCATAATCATTTTCAAGAAAATACAAATACATATGTATTTATGGTCAATTTGCATGAATTTGGTGCATTTTCCAATCAGAAAAAGTTACAAACAATTTTGTCTTGAAATTTGCCATTTTGTGTCGAAATCATTTGTAGCTGTAACATTTTTTGTAAACAACACTTACTGTTAGTTAAGCTGCATTTCTTCACAGCATGGGCTAAAATATCTTGTGTTGTGCATAAGTTCATAACGCTAAATCAAACAATTTTAATCACCAAAAATCACAGATTGGTATTATTATCAGATTTAGTCTGTGTGAAAAAAGAAAAAGTGCAAAATGGAGTCTGCACAATTGTTCTTGACTGATTCTTTGAGACCCATAGATTCCAGAACTGAATGATGCAAAATCTGCATCATTGAGCATTTTGAGAAATCCAAAATAAAACAAAATGGCTACCAAACCAAGGGGTGATATTTCAAAATTGGTCAAATTTTGTTCAAAACCATACCAACATGTTCCTCTCATCACAAGGAAGCAGAAAAAGTATACTTTTACCTATATCTGAAATATGGTTCTGGAGTTATAGCCAAAAATGTGAAAGGTCAATATCAGAGGTCACGGATTTGGTCCTATGGGAGTCTAAAATTTCAAAAGTATCCGATTTTGTTCAAACTGGTCTCAAACTGTTCATCTTGCAAACGCTTTTAGATAGTCACATTCCTCCATTTTATGCTGTTTTTACTATAAACCATTTTTTAACAAAATTTTATAGTATTGCTTTAAACACCGACATATTAATGGTGTTTTGTATGTTGTTAGTTCAATTATTTAAAATTTTGAAATAATAGACTTTTGTTGGTTTGGTTTTATATCGTTAAGGGATTGGCCTAGATTCTTCCCACTACTTTTTACATACTTTTTTTTTCACATGAATCGATAGAACATGTTTATAGTAATATAACCTACAATTGTACCAGTAGTTTTCAGTGATATTGAGGGATATTGGAGAAAATTGCAATTCTTTACCAACTTTATTTTGATTTTTCCCTTCGGAGGCAAAAAATGGTTTGAAAACAGTGTTTCTAGTTTCAAATCTTATAAATATCTTGTATCTCCACCTTTGTTGGCCAAATAAACAATCTGGGTTATTAGTCAATTTAAGTCATGTGCAATATCAACCAATTGAGCAAGCGCAAAAAAATGTTTTTCTCAAAACTTTAAAATGTGGACTTAGCACGTTTTGCAACTATTAAGCTCTTAATATGTAGAAAAATAACAGTATTATTATTAATCTATTTTTCAAGACCTTTTATTTATTTTTTCCCAGATTCATTACTACCCAATAGCCAAGGAATATGGGTTCTTCAGCAACAAAAGATTCGAGGGTTAATTGCTAGTGCTCACGGAGTTGCAGTACGTCCTACTTGTAAAACCAGTGATCAAGAAATTGGTGTTACTGACTTGATTGGGGAAAGAGTAAAGATCTACACAGCTTCAGACAAAAGTTTCAAAATCAAACAGATGATTTCATTCAGGGAAGGAGATTCATCAACACAACCATATGCAATTGCTGTGAGCTGTGATGGAACATATTTTGTTACAGATCATACCAACTATCTGACAGAAATATGTGAAAATGTTGCTTATCCACGGGGATTCAATAAAAGAAAGACCAAGGTAGGAATATCTGATAAAATGTCCCCCAACGATGCCACTATATGTAAATTAGCTGGGATAGCAATTGACAATAGAAATGACCTGCTAATTGGAATTCAGGTTGAGGAGGAAAACTACATTTGCTCTTACACACAATATACAATGGCAGCGCCACAAATGTGTTCTAAAATCTCCATTAAACCTGAATACCTTGCAATTACATCAACCAGTGCAATTGTAGTAAGTTCTCCGGAGGCAGCTGAAGTACAAATATTTAAGCAGAGAAATACAAAATTCAAGTATATTCAGTCCCTTAATCCACCTGATGGAGTAATTGATTGGTCCCCTCATGGTGTGTGCTGTACAGAGGGCATGATTCTAGTAGCGAACGATGCAATAACAACAAAACAAAATACAGGGATCTACAGCTATTCCATATCTTACAATTACCTAGGCTGCATCATAAATGCAAATGAAATTTCTTGCCCCAGAGGTATTGCAGTCACAGATAATGATAGAACATTGATAGTTGCCAGCTCTAAAAAGGATGCAGGTGTTAAAGTCTTCATCAAAAATGATGTAACGAAGGATGTAACTGAAAGGTCTATCAGTATCAGAGAACATCATCCAGTCCACCATCCTGTGAGTGAAAAACTTGACGAACATGTCTTCGATAGAACCTCTGAATGTGCAAGTGAAGAAAATGCAAATTCTTTGTTAACGACCCAAAGAGCTAACACTGTCAGGCAAAATAACCTAGTCACATTAAATCCATCTACGATAGTAACAGATAGTACTTACGGCAATAATAATGATGATGATGATGAGGAGGATGATACTTTAGACTTAAGTATTCCACTTGAATCTGAAATGAGTCAAGCAGCAGGAGATTCCTCCAGTATATCACAAAATAGGGTGGCCTTCAAAATGTCATCACCAAGAACCAGATCAGAGGGAGATACTGGTGGTAGTGTAAGGAATCTTTCTGATAACTACGCTTGGTTGGATCATTTGAAGTAACATTAATGTTGCAATCCATTAAGTAGCTGAATTGTTGAAATTCAATTTTTTACATTGTAAATATACTGATGTCAACCGGAAATATAATGCAGTACAATGTATTCTATTTGACACTTTATAACTGTTTAATGTTTTCATTTGTATAAGGAATTTTGCAGCATGTGCAAAGATATGGCACAATAGACTGATCTTGGGCTCATTTTTCGATAAAGCATGCAACTTTTCCGTCATGTCGATGACATACGTTTCTTGTTTAAATTTGTTATGCTTATTATAATTTATAAATGAAGCCTGTTCTAAATTATTTTGTTGTTCATTTTGTAGACGAGAGTCACATTAGTAACATATGCATTAAATTAGAAGTTGAAACATGCCGGGAAATAGTATACAAATATTTACTGCTCATGAGGGCAATTGTGCAAAATATGTATTCCAAGGTGACTGGAGACTGTGGGCCTACTGTCTCCAGTCACCGAGGGTAGATATTTTGCACAATTGCTCGAATAAAGAGCAGTAAATATTTGTTTTATATACCATATAAAAATATTCTTATCATTTGATAACTTGCGTAAACTTACTTGATAAAAGTTCATACTGAGTTAAGCTTACCGTGCATGCTTAGCCTAGCCTAGGCCTAGCTCTCACCAAATGCAAGCAGCGCTTGAGGATTTCCGACAGCTGGGTAAAAAGCACTATATCTTGCAGTCAATTCATCCATCAATTGTTTGAACTCATCCATCTGGTCAATTTTGTTTATTTCATGAAACTACGCTACGACAAGACGAACATGTCAAAACGTAAACAAACTGTTTCGGGCGTTATATGTTTGTAAAAAAGCTGATATCGCCCTGCGGTGACGTCACACCAGGGCAATATCACATTTTTATTGACAAAAAATGCCAGGCTTTGATGTCAAGCAGGAAATATACTAAATATTTTTGACAGTCTAATGCAGTGTAAACCAATCAAATTACAAGAATGTTTTCATGCGGTATATAACAAAAAATATTAATCGAAAAATGCATTACCCTTGTTTAACCCATGTCGCCAGTCATGTTGCGTTCTATACAGTGTAGCCCCACTCGTTTCACATGCATGCGGGTCACATCAATATGTACTTTTTAACAGTCTGTGTTAAGGCTCTAATTAAAAAATATAAAACTTTGTAACATCTGTTCATTATTTTATTACAAGAGTATTTTTATTGCATGTCGCCGATAATGCCAACAGATACGTTATCATTTTTCAAATGGTCAAGAAACTGTAGAAATAATGAGGTAGATGGATGTTACCAAATGTGTTCAATCAGACTGACTTTTGTGATTTTAAAGTAAAAATTTGCAAGCATAATTATTAATGTCAATAAAGCCATATGTTACGCTAGTGCCGCAACAGATAAAATATGTAAATTTTACTACCCCTCATGAAAATGCAATGCATTATAAAGGGGAAAGCTATACCATTATTAACTATTATAAAAGCTTACTCATCGAGTTTCAAAAGTAAGTTGGTAAATATGCAGTGTTGCCCATTAAGAATCAGATTTAGAAAAGAATCAAACAGGTACACATTATTGCAGATCTACGTTATCTTAAAGAGATGGGAATACAATGGTTATAAACAAAAATCAAGTATTTTTAAAAATCCCCCATGCACTGTTTCTTCTTCAGAAGCCATAACACCTTTCTTGAACATGTTTTAGTACTTTCTTTCCACTGTTATGCTACTGTATGTAGGTGATAGAACATTTTCTCTTAGGCTGCGATCACATAAAAGTATACGGTATATGGTATTCGCTATACGCTATTCGATTGCTATATTTTATACAGGCACGGCGAGCTATTGATCCGTTTTTTTTGGAATAGTGCCCTCTTATGAGACCCGGTAGCATCAAATTAACCTGTTCGATTGCATCGTATACCCGAATAGTATCTATAGTTCTATGTGATCGCAGCCTAACACACACCCTATGGAACAATATGCCTTTATCAGTTCACTTTGATCAAACTGTTGTAATATTTATAATTAAGAGGCTGTTGAAACTCAAGATCTTTTACCTGTAAATATTGTACGAGTTATACCTGCAGGGTTTAATGACTTTTACACAAATATCTTAACTAACATTTAAATCTATGGATGTTCTAACATGATGCTGGTCATCTGGTTTCTTATCATGAAATTTTAATTCTTGTGTTTTTTGTCTTGCCTGAAATGTTTTCAGGAAGAGACAGCATAATTTCAAATATCTGTCCACAAATCTTGTCCGAAATAGATCTTGCCCAGATTCCTCAACCAATTCCTACCACTGACCAAATTCCCCTCTGTCTATCAATTCCTTGACCATCTTTCCCCACTGACCAATGTCTCCTCTAGTAATTCCAACAAATAAATTCAGTCATCAAATCAATGGATCGAGCCGATTTAGCCGAGTATCTATATTGGTAGGTTGACGTTGGCTTGAGTCAATCAATCAAACAGTGATGCACTGTACTTGCATTACATGCATACCCCATGAAGGAGCTTATTAGTACAGGGGACCAACGGCTTTACGTGACTTCCGAACCACGGAACAAAGCTAGTCCAGAGCAAATCTCAAAAACAGTATGCCCTATACATTGATGATATTTCAAAATGTAATTTTCAATGTCAAATATCAAAGTGTGCAGTTGTAAGTCATTTCAATGTAACAACAGTAATTCTACACCCTCGATCCCACATATGTCAAAGTAACGCCTTACAGCCCTCGACCCAACGTGCGTCCTTGTAAGCTTGTTCAAGTCAAGGTGTTTAAGTCAAATTCAAACATTTAAGCAGGCGAGACTTTTCTGGTTTGCAAACTATTGTATTATTCCATGTTTATATTATATTGCAGTTTACTAAGTATATATTGTAGTAAATTTGTTTTACTGTACAGCTCACTGAGGTTTTTATTATTATACTGCACTCTACATGTACAAGTTGCATTTATATTTTATGATGTATATCACAGTACTAGATGATTATTTTTATTCTCTTGGCTTTTATGCAAATGACTACTCATAAATTGAGATGGTAAACAAATAATAATATTCACAAATGCTTACATGTATGAGGGCAATACTAAAAACTTTTGTTTATATAGTTCAAGTGATCTTGAGACTATAGTAAGATAGTCTCAAGATCACTGAGGGAAAATAGTTTTTACTATTGCCAGAATGAAAAAGCAGTCTATACTTGTTTAATATACTAATTTTGTTTTAAGCAAACAATAGTGACACATTATTGACAGGCTCAAATCATGCCACTTAATATAGTAGAAACTGTTGCTCCTAAGTGACCTTGAGACTATACCATTTCCCAGAGACATGCAGGACAACCCAGTATACATGTAAGTTTCAAGGTCACGGAGGGAAATAGTTTTTATTATACACCAATCGAATTGAGCGCCAATAGCAAGTTACTATTGCCCTCTGAAAATAGAGTCATCAGTACATAAAACAGATATTGACTGCTCTTTCATTCTGGCAATAGTAAAAACTATTTCCCCTGAAGTAATCTTGAGAGCATGTAGTATTTGTATACTACATGTATTGCCCCGAAGTGATCTTGAGACTGTATACTATTTCCCTAGACCAATGGTCAAGGGGAAGTCTTAAGATCGCTGAGGGGAAATAGTTTTTACAATGTACTATTGCCAGAATAAAAGAGCAGTCAATATTTGTTTTATATACTGATTTGGTTTGAGAGGGCAATAGTAAAAGACCATTAATTTGGTCAAATTAAGCCAATCGGTATATAGGCCTAATTATTATAAAATGTGATGATTTGTCCAGAAAAGGGGGACTTTGCGACAGAACACTTTTCGAGAAACTGGTTAAAATAGGCAACAAAAAATAAAGAAAATAATAAGAATTTCCAGCAGATTTTCTGTTGTAAAATTTGATTGCCTTGATCAATTTCAACAAGTAAGGTGTCATCAACAAGTAAGGTGTCATTTTAAAACTTACACTAGTAACCCTGAACGTCTAAATAAGGACAAATGGTC
>JXSR01S001796.1:58265-68617 GCA_000969725.1 Ophiothrix spiculata
TTTTCCCATAAAAATACGACTATTTGAGCTAAAAATCGATAAAATACATTTTTGAATCATTGTCTTTGAAAATGGGGTCTCCGGAACTGGAATAATCTTGAAAAGAGCATCTTGGGGAGCGGAAGAGGAGGCTTGAAAAGGGGGTCTCGAGGGCGGCACATACACGTATCTTCCGTCAATGTAAGTACCCCCCCCCCCGGGACAGAAAACCGAAGGAACGTGCTAGGCTCGATACTCCATCCTCGACGATCGCTATGCTTTTGGGTCGTTTGCTCACGTTCGAATCAAGGCAACGTAAAGGATTGTGGGTAAAAAAAGCGCCGCCGATTAGGGGACTGGAGTATCGAGTCTAGGAACGTGCCTTGAAAATGATTAATTTAAACTGTCAGAGTGTGAAGGCAAAACTTCCCAGCTTCCAATACCTCCTGCATGAAGAAGACCCTGACGTAGTTGTAGGTACAGAGTCTTGGTTGAATGGATCCACTACAACAGGTGAAATTTTTCCATCAAATTTCCATGTGTTCCGGAAGGATCGTAGCAAACCCGGGGACACTCACGGTGGTGTGTTTATAGCAGTTAAAGATGACTTGGTAGCTCAGGAAGAGACTGAATTAGATCAACCTGACTGTGAATTAAAGTGGATCAGTATTCATGTAAAAGGCATTGCACCTGTTTATATTGGTGCCTTTTATCGCTCACAACAAACTGATAATGACTATATACGTAAGCTTGAAAACTCTGTTGAAAAAATCCCTAAACACTCCTCAATCTGGTTGTTGGGGGATTTCAACCTGCCTGATGTTGATTGGAATTCAAACAGTTTCTTATCGGGTGGAAGATATCCAGGGCCTAGCAAAATTATGATTGATATTGCCTTGGATCATAACCTTCACCAGATTGTTACAAAACCAACCAGAGGCAACAGTATTCTTGACTTGTGTTTCACCAATAATCCTTCATTTGTCTGCAAGAATGAGGTAAAAGCAGGCATTAGTGACCATGACATCGTGTCTGTCGAAGCCTCCATCAAGCCGAAAATTGTAAAGAAACCAAAAAGGAAAGTCTTTATTTACTCTAAAGCAAACTACAAAAACATTTCTGATGATCTTGATGCCTTAAACGAACAACTCACTGATGATGCCGTCAATAGTTTTGGCATCAATGAACTTTGAATTTGGACCATGTTTACAAAAACAATCCTGAAATCTATGGATGCAAACATTCCTCATAAAATGAGTTCGTCCAAACCTAACTTGCCATGGGTCAACGCTTCTGTCAAAAGAAGTATCAAAAAGAAGCGTAAGCTATAGACGCCAGATTGATAGAAGTTTAAGGAAGTTGCACCGTGCCACTATGTACATGATGTTGGTGCTAGTTTACAGAGTGACAATACCAAACCCTTCTGGAATTACGTCAAGGCAATCCGACGTGAAGTTTTTGGCGTTTCTTCCCTGTTATCAAATGGAAAAATTGTTTCGGGTGCGAAAGAAAAAGCAGAGGCACTCAATCAACAATTCTGCTCAGTCTTCACCAAAGAAGATGTTTCATCTCTACCTGAATTGGGAAATAGCAGCATCCCAAGTATGCCTGATATCCAAGTAACTACTGCTGGTGTTGAGAAATTACTGCTAAATCTTCAAGTAAACAAAGCTACTGGGCCTGATAATGTGCCTGCCCGTGTGTTGAAAGAATGTGCTACTAGTATTGCTCCGATTCTCCAGAAGATATACCAGAAATCCTTGACAACCGGTACTCTACCAGACGACTGGCTCAATGCCAATGTTACTCCCATCTACAAGAAAGGTGACCGATCCCTTGCCTCAAACTACCGCCCAGTTTCGATTTCCATGAAATAATAGGACCCTCCTCAGATAAACTGAAGCAATACCCTGTGACACTCTTCCTATCTTCAATGGAAGATGCCCAATCTGAATCGCTGAATGCGATCAATGTAAGGGGCTGATTGGATTTTGTATACACATGTACACCAGTTCATGATCAATTGTACTCCTCAAATACCTCAGGACATGTTTTGCAGATATCATGTGTTTCTTCTTTGGATTGGATAGAAATTGGGAGAGTTTGCCTACTACAAATGCTATGTCAGGTCTGGTACAACTTGCAGCATAGAGAAGACTACCAACTATCTCTCTGTATTTGGTAGGATCTACTGATTCATCATTGGATGGGTTGTCATCCCACTTTGTTTCGCAAGGGGTGACCCTTGGTTTTGAGTCTGACATGCCAAATTTGTCAAGAAGTTTGTTGATGTACCTTTTTTGATTCATCCTAATTTCTTCCTCTATTTGTGTGAAATCAATTCCCAAAAAGTATGAGATTCTGCCCATATCTTTCATTCTGAATTTAGTTTTCATTAAGTCCTTGAAGTTGTTCATCACTGACATATCATTTGCAGCAATAATCAAGTCATCGACCCAAACAATCACAAGTACAACACTGCCATCTGTGTCTCTTCTATACACACAATGGTCTGCATCATTTTGACCAAATCCTTCATCACACAGATGGTCATGTAGTATCTTGTTCCAGTTTCGGCCTGATTGCTTTAAACCATAAATGGATTTCTTTAACCTATAGACAAGTTTGTCACCAGTGTCAGATTTGACTTCAAAACCCTCAGGTTGATCTAGATATATTTCTGTGTCAATTGGGGCATGTAGATAAGCAGTTTTTACATCCATTTGGTGTACAATGAAGTCATTCTGTGCTGCAATTTGCATCATTGCTCGTACAGATGTCATGTTTGCAGTAGGTGAAAAAGTTTCATCATAATCAATCCCCTTGACCTGATTATACCCTTTTGCTACATATCTGGCCTTAAATGACTTTTCTCCACTTGCACTTTCCTTGTTTACAAACACCCATCTACCTCCCACTGAGTTTCTACCTTCAGGTAATTTTACTAATTCAAATGTGTCATTTTCCTGTAGAGAGCTGATTTCATCTGTCATTGCTTGTTTCCACTGGTTGCCATAATTTGAATTAATAGCCTCATTGTAAGTTTGTGGCATACCACATACTTTATAACAGTAATCTACAGATCCAAATGATACATAATGTACATAATCATCATCTCCCAATTCTGTTTCAAAGTTTTCTAGGTACCTTGGACGAGTTCTTTCCCTTTGAGGGTATCTTTTCTCATTTTCACCATCCACTCTGTCCTCTATCTTATCACCTTCATTCAGTGTGATCTGTTCAGTATCATGTTGTTGTAATTCATCATCGTTTTGAATGCCGTCATTCAGAACATTGTTGTCATGGACAGGATTTTGAATTAGGTTCTGCATATCATTGTTTTGTATGTCAATTTCTAATTCTTGAACATCAGGTTCAGACAAATCTAGCTCGTTTTCTGTTTGGCCAAGGTTAGTTTGAGGTTGTTTGGGGCTGATTTTCGGAAGGAATTTGACAAGTCTGTGTTTCAATATTTGAGCGGTGTCAGGGTAGTATACAAGATACGCAGGACTGTTTGTGTCATAGCCAACAAATACCCCCTTTTTGCATTTGGGATCAAGTTTGCTTCTGTTGTTATGCTGGTATGCATAGCACAGTGATCCGAATATCCACATTTTAGATACATCGGGCTTATTTCCAGTGAGTGTTTGATATGCAGTTTGTTTTGTACGGTTATTGAAACACCGATTTCTGATGTATGCTGCAGTTTTTACAGCATATGCCCACATATTCTTTGGGAGCCCTGATTCTATAAGCAAACACCTTGCCATTTCAAACAGCTTCAAACAGTGTACGCCATTGTCTCTCGGCAGTGCCGTTTTGATGAGGAGAGTGTGGTGATGAGAATGAGTGTTTAATCCCTCTATCCCTTAATAGCTGTGCAAAGCTCTTACTTGTGTACTCCCCACCATTATCATGATTATCTGATCTTATACATTTTACTTTACCATACGGGGCTGAATCAGCAAGGAATTGTTTGGTAGCCTGGATTGTGTCAGTTTTGAACCTGAGAAAGTAAACAAAGATGGCACCTGTGTAATCATCTGTAAATGATATCGCATATTTGAAATCATCTTTTGCTGTAGGGTCAATGGGACCTGCTAAATCAGTGTGCACTAACTCAAGAAGCTCGGTTGCTTTGGTATCGGTTACCCTGCTTCGTACATTTTACAAATTTCCCTTGAATACATGCATCACATGTTATATCTTCCTTACTACTACTTGTGTTGACCTTCCCCTCTATTTTCATTCCATCAACAACCTTTTCTAGTTTTAACACATCCTCATAGTTACAATGCCCCAGTACCTCATGCCAACCCTTTAAGTCCAAAGTCAAATTTACCTTGTCTTCATTGAGATCATCCATAGTCCTTAAGTAATATAGTCTGTTATGTTCCTCAATGTCAAATTTTGCTCCATCCTTAAACATAGCACTTTCTCCATCCTTGAATTGGAATTCAGCTCCGTTCTTCAGTGCTGCCTTCACTGAGAAGATATCATGCGGAAAAGAGGGGATATATAGCGCGTCTCGTAGAATCGCTCGCACAGGATCTCCATGTGGACCTTGTATAATAATTTCAGCGTCCCCTCGCTTCTTAGCCAAGTTGTTTTGGCGACTGCCATCAGCTAGTTCCAAAACATGATCAGATGGTTTGAAAGTTCTGTCATTATTTATTAGTGTATCCTTCGTTACAATATGTGACGTAGTTCCAGAATCCACCATCAGTAAACCATGTCTTCTTAAGTCCGTCTCACATGGTGCAGTATGCGTAGCGAGTTTGAAAGCAAATGAATGCAAGTCTGGATTAGGCTCAGAAGCTTGTTTAGATCCATCTTGTTTTCTTGCTCTACACGCCTCGTCGCTGTGTGTTGTACTTTTATGATAACTGCACCACTTACGTCCCTTCTGCTGAGTGTAGTTTGATTTAGCTCCATCTGCTGTATAACAATCTCTGGCAAAGTGGCCTTTACGGCCACAAGAAAAGCAGTTCACATTTCTCAGTTCAGAATCCTTAATCTTCATGATATTATCCTTTACAGATCTATGTTGTACATGTAAGTTCTCAGTCTCCTCAAAACTTCTGAGTTTTACCTTAAACTCAGGAAAACTGATCTCCTCGCTGCTTTGTGAAATGTTCACCGAGAATGGTTTGAAGCTCTCTGGTAGACCCTTCCGATAATCATGGCCACCATAAGACTGTCACTTATTGTCTCCTTTGCATTTCTCAGAGCTGTCATAATTTTCTCAGCCCGTAGTATATAGTCAGTAATTGTTTCATTCTCCGATTTTACAAGGCTGGTAAGTTCGGTGTACAAAGTAATAACTCGGGGTTTACTACACCCGGCATAGTGTGCTCTCAGTATAGCTAGAGCCTTCTTCCCATCATCTGGGGCATCGCGCATAACTAGAAGTAAACTCTTGTCGTCGATCAGGTTAACTAGTTCCGCGTAGCGTCGTTCATTCTTACGTGGATCAGGTGCATCGGATAGGATAATTTCGCGCAAGTTCATGCTGCGGAGATAAGCTAGGAAACGAGTTTCCCAAATTTCGTAATTTTCTCCATTTCCATCGAAAGTTGCCTTTCTCATCCTGTCAGCATTGCTGGGCCCATAACCTGTTGAATTCATGATGCGTATATATCTTAATACTAGAAGTAAAACAGACAATCTTGCTCCGGTATGTAACTTTAATCATGGATAGAATCCATGCTTTAATGAAGTTTTATTTCATCAGAGCGGATAACTGGTATAATACAGTACAGTGTCCTTATCTCAAGTGATGATTCCTACTTAATTAGAGTTAGCGATATTCATAATATACAATGTGGTCTATTGTGCATTGTTTGACTTTAATTAGCACAGGTATAAAAACTAGGTTTGCAGGTTATTGACCTAAAGTAAATTAGCTTGAGAGTAATTACATTATCATATGTCAACAAAGTAAGTATGATTGTTGAAAATTTACTACCCTAAGCAAGTGATCATTTAACCCCCTAAAATTATGAAAATCCAGGGTTGCAGGGATGCTTGAGAAAATTTGAGACGCTGAATGTGGATTTCCTGGGATTTAAGCAACCTGTTAAGAGCAAAGGTTGAATGAACCCAATTGCGTAAGCTGAATTTTTGGAGACCCTGAGGGCGCAACTTGATCATTAGTTTCAAAAATATACCTTTTTGTAGTTTTTTAGAGATTTTAGACCCTATTCACGTTACGTACGTAACGTGCCTGATCCTAAAAAACACCCTTTTTACGTGAATTCTTGGTCATGCCTGATACCCTCATGTCAATGATGACAGACCCCCCTGGGGCCTCAAAAGTATCAAAAAAGCTCAAAAACAGCCATTGGTTGGTTGGGGGTAACAGTGAACTAAATGTTTTATTCGTGAATTAAATCTTTTATTCGTGAATTAAATGTTTTATTCGTGACTTTAATGTTTTATTCGTGAATTAAATATTTTATTCGTGAATTAAATATTTTATTCGCAAATTAAAAGTTTTATTCGCGAATTAAATGTTTTATTCGTGAATTAAATGTTTTCTTTGGAATTAAATGTTTTATTTGTGAATTAAATGTTTTATTCGTTAATTAAAAGTTTTATTCGTGAATTAAATGTTTTATTCGTAAATTAAAAGTTTTATTCGTGAATTTACAAGTTTTATTTGTGAATTACAAGTTTTATTCGTGAATTAAACATTTTATTCGTGAATTAGATGTTTTATTCGTGAATTCAATGTTTTATTCGTGAATTCAATGTTTTATTCGTGAATTAAAAGTTTATTCGTAAATTAAAAGTTTTATTTGTGAATGAAATGTTTTTAATATTCGTGATACATTAATGTTTTTAATATTCGTGATACATTTCGTGAATGAAATGTTTTATTCGTGAATGAAATGTTTTATTCGTGAATGAAATGTTATATTCGTGAATTAAATGTTTTATTCGTGAATTAAAAGTTTTATTCGTGAATTAAAAGTTTTAGACGTGAATTAAATGTTTTATTTGTGAATTAAATGTTTTATTCGTGAATAAAAAGTTTTATTCGTGAATTAAATGTTTTATTCATGAATTAATTGTTTTATTCGTGAGTTAAATGTTTTATTTGCGAATTAAATGTTTTATTCGCGAATTAAATGTTTTATTCGTGAATTAAATGTTTTATTCGAATTTAATGTTTTATTAGCGAATTAAATGTTTTATTCGCGAGTTAAATGTTTTATTCGCGAATTAAATGTTTTATATTGATAGAGGAGACTTGCAGAATTGTTTTGGTACCAAACATGGCGTAATTGGCTAATTGCCCATTTGAGTACTCAATGTCAATTTTCAATTTCAATTTTTATTTCCATGTTTCATAAAACACAATAGTACAATTATATTTCTCAAGGTACATTATGATTTTATACAAAATTTTACAAGATGCATTTGATAATACTTTTAAGTACCAGAAAATACAACTTAATGATAGATTCTACAATATGATCAATTAAGTTATAAAAAGAGGATTATGACATGATTACAGATGATAATCAATGGATAGAATATAGGTCTAAAAATAGGAAACATGGCGGAGAGACCAATAAACTCGGGGGAGTTTTTAGGAGGCCCTACCTTGAATTATGATGACAAGGATATAATTTTGACATGTTACGACACTGGGGGACAAAACAAGACGGAGACAGGACAAAAGCAGGACGGGGACAAGACAAGGACACAACAAAACAGGACAGATTCATAATGCAATAGAAAACAAGTACCAAGGGAGTTCATAGTTCAATGGCCGGTCAATCAAAGGTGCAAACAATTACACAATTTTGAGAGCATGGGATATCGGTCTCGTAATACAGAGATTGTGGGTTCGAGCTCCGGGCCGGGCGGTTTTCGTCTCCTTGTTTCCTTGGGCAAGAAACTTTACTCTACTTGCTCCGTGGTCGGACAGTCACGTAAAGCCGTGGGTCCCCTGTGCGAATGCTCCTTCATGGGGCGCTGCATACAGTGTATACCTGGTGAGCCTATTCGAAAACTTGCAAATGGATTGAAAATAAATGTATATCAGTGTATGGGAGGAACATTGTGATTACTACAGATATTTACTTTTTACTAATTAATTGGGAGACAGAAAAGTCATTAAATATGTTAATTAGTTAGAATAACTTCTGAGAAGCTCTAATTTTACACGAGTTTTCAGTGAATATAATTTATTTGTGTTTGTAATATTACTAGTAAGGGAATTCCATAATTTTGGGCCGGAATATTTGATTGAATATTTTACAAGGTCGGATGAGGGTATAGCTGATATGTACTTGTTTGCGTATCTGGTGTTATAGTTGTGCGAATTCTTTATGTTTAGAAAAGAAGTTCGCAAATGAATTGGGGAGGGTATTTATTTTGTAACGAAACATGACAATGGCTATTTGCAATTAGTTAATGTCAAAGATATTAAGAGTTTTTAATTCTTTAAGCATTGTCTTTGTGTTTTATGTGTAGTTGGAGTTATTGATGATGCGGAGAGCGCGTTTTTGGAGTTTAAAGATGTCGTCTTTTTAGTGGTGTTTGTAGATGCTGAGACGAAAATACCAATTTCGTCTCAGGTAGATGTCCAGGGAAATGAGTTTTGTGAAAGTGTATGCCAGTTATTGCCCAATTTGCCCATGCAATGTTACTATACGAGATGTATGGAAGAACTAGTGTGTTGTATAATGTGAAAAGAATTTGTCTTGGAATTGTGTTGCGAAGCTTTCTAAGAAGTAATGTGATATTTCCAGGAAAGATTTTGGTCAATGATTACACCTAGAAATTGTGTGTGGTCAACTGGATAAATTGGGGTTTTGTCTATTATAATGCGTGTTGCAGGTGTTTTGTGCTTTTTCTTGGTGAAATGGATATAGTTGGTTTTGTTGACGTTGAGGGGTAATTTGTTGGCTTTGAACCAATTTGAAACGTGTATAAGTTCCGTATTAAAGAGATGTGTGAAAGTACTGAGGTTTGGGTGAGAAAGAAATATATTTGTGTCATCAGCAAAAAGTACAAAGGAAATTTTTTTGGAGGAGGCGGGTATATCATTGACATAAAGTAAGAAGAGCAGGGGGCCTAAGATAGAGCCTTGGGGGACAACACATGAGACTGGAAGACGATGGGAGGTATTGGAAGCATATGATGTAAATTGGAACCTGTTTGATAGATAGCTTGAAAGAAGTTCTAAGGCAGTACCACGGATACCATAGTGGTTTAACTTGGTTAAAAGAATGGCATGATTAATGGTGTCTAGGCCTTGGAAAGATCAAGGAAAATTCCAATGGTGTGATAGTTATGATCAAGAGACGAAGAAATGTTGTTGTAGATATCCAAAAAGTGCAAGGTCTGTGGAGTGTTGTTTGCGAAAGCCATATTGCTTATCGTGCAGGATATGGAAGTGGGTGAGGTAGTTGTCAAGCCTGTTATAGATAAGACGTTCAAGAATTTTGGAGAAACAAGGAAGAAGGGATATGGGGCGATAATTTGAGAATACACTAGAGGGTCATCCTTTTTAAAGATGGAGATTACTTTTGCAACAAGTTAAGGGCCGAGGGGAAAACACCAGTGGAAATTTAGTGAAAGGTTAAAAATATGTTCAAGTGGTTTAGAAATGTAATGAATTATGCGCTTGACAATTTCCGGGCTCACATCGTCGTATACAGCGCTTTTGCCTTTTTTGAATTTTTTGACTGCATCAACAATCTCTTTTTCATTAGTTGGATTGAAAAAAAAAATGGAGTTAGGTGATGCATCCGTAAGAAAGTCCGAAACATGGAAAGTGAATGGATCTTTGAGGCAAGTTCGGGGCCAATATTAGCAAAAAAATGAGTTGAATTTGTTGGCAATAATGCTTGGGTCAGAAACCTTTGGAGGGGCCGTCATGGAAATAAGATGAAGCCTTGGGGCAAGAATTTTTGCCAATGACACTGTTGACTGTATGCCATGTGTTTTTTAAGTTATATTGATACTCACTGAATTTGGACGAATAGTATTGTTTGCATGAGACTTTTATTAATTTGGTTAACCTATTCCTGTACTTGACGTAATTAATTTTGTTTATATCGGTCGGATTTTTGATGAAACTCATGTAGAGTTTGTTTCTAGTTTTAATCGATTTAATCATGCCTCCCGTTATCCAAGGTTTATTTTCTCTACGCTTATTTACTTTCTTATTGATCTTTGGAAAATGTTTATCGTAAAGGTTGGTTTATCTGCCGAGTTAAATGTTTTATTCGCGAATTAAATGTTTTATATTGATAGAGGAGACTTGCATAATTGTTTTGGTACCGAACATGGCGTAATTGGCTAATTGCCCATTTGAGTACTCATTTAAAAAAACAATTTCAACCGTTAATAAT
>JXSR01S001798.1:40376-50893 GCA_000969725.1 Ophiothrix spiculata
CAAGAAATTAAGAAAAGAACTCAAATGAAGTTATTAATTAAGCTTAATGACCCGTTAAAGCTACTTAGCCAAGGTGGAGGCAGGTGAGGTTGAGGTAGGTGAGGTTGAGGCATCATGAAAATTGTGCATGAATTGTTTCGTCATATCTCCTTAAAAATCCATTGAAGTGTCACAAATCGTATATGATTTTAAAGGCTAGTTATTGTTTATCAAAACCAAGCTGGAATTAACCCGAACAAAGTTGATTATTAAGGCTATTAACAAGTATAAGTCAATAAGCTAATTTAGCCGGAGATGAAAACAGGCATAAATGTGGTTGATATGGATGAGATACGTTCATTGTGCATCAAATTTTATCACAACTTTTCAATAATTGTATGAAATGTCATAATTTTGGTATAATTTTGAAGATAACGTATTAGCCCATAAAATCAATTGAAAATATTAGCCAAATAATAGGTATTAATCAACGATTACCAGGAAGGAGTTAGGTATGGATGAAGTGAGTGAGATAACGCAAATGGGCCTCACCTAAAAAAGCATGACCTATTATATGTATACATATTTAAACAATATAAATACATTCTAATCAATTTATATGTTCAACAGGCAAGCCAATCTATTCATTTACATATCTACATTGCAAATATTAACAGATAACAAAAATTGATATACTCTGTAAATAAATTAATGGCACTTTTGCATACAAAAATATTTCTTGAAGGCATTAATTTGTCACATATGAAAGCAAAACTTGGTATCAGACCAGATTAAAGGCAAAAATAAAATGATATTAATTACCAGCAATATAATGTAATAGAGTCTTCTGTTAATTGTTAGTTTTGAATTAACGGAAGACTCTAGACAACTATGGGCATGTTCACATAGAGGAATTTGGTCATGACTATATTCTCGCTCGCGAGCCACTCAAGACCAAATTCCCCATGTAAACCACTAGTTTTTGTGTGCAAGGCGTGTCCCAGTGGGAAAGCAACTGCTAAGTTGTCTCTCTAGAGCCGCTCATGACTAGTAATGACTATTATTTGTGAAACACAGCCTTATTAGTATATTTTCTGTTTCTTTTGGGCCAATAAATAGGATATGTGTTGCATGGCCATACTAACAAAACTGTAAGAATGCTTAGTAAACGTTATTGTGCAAAATTAAGGCTCTCCATATGAGGGTAATTAACCTTAACTCATCTGTACGTACGCGTTGCACAATCTAGGTGAATCTGGACTAATCTGGATTTCAGCAAATGATCACACAATTAAGCAAAAGCTCCTGTGCTTGCATACTGGTGGTGTTATTTCCACTTGCATACACACCACACACCCTAGCGTGTCAATATGTGCCACTGGAGTAAAAGTCAGATTGACACAAAACCGTGTGAACCCGATTTGCACTTCAGAAAATATTTAGATGAGATGATGCTCCAATGTGGAGAACCCCATTGTCACCATTTAATAAGCCAATAGAACACATAAGCTGTCGGGCAGCAGGTTGTGTGTTATTCAGATGGCATCAATTGAATTTTACCAAACTGTTTGGTTGTTAGCAATCTTGGTTATTGTGAACAAGCCAACTCTTGGAAACAGGCCCATTACCCAACATTGATTTAACAATCATTGTGTAAAATTATCACCATTTGAGATAACCCATAACTTATTGCCCAACAGTTTAATATTTGCCTACGATATTGAGTGTAGAAAAGATTGGAAATATGTGGGATTTAATAAATCTATGATTATCTGACCATAAAAAAACATCAAATAAAATACGGTACTACAATATTATTAATTTACAAACATAAATACAGTTAATATTACGACATGTACTACAGTATTCTTACAGTTGACCCTAGAACAAAAATGGACCAGGTCACATTGCCCAGCTGTTGAGTACATTTTGAAAAAATGTCAAAAACGTGATTTCATGGTTTATTCTGGCAAAATGTACATGGTAAAACAAGCTTATTTACTGATCCTAGAATCTAAATAATTGTACCATGCACAATTTGCCAGCATGAACAATGAAATTATCTTGTTGCCATTTTTCTTGGAATTTCATGTATGTACTCAATAGCTTTTCAATGTCAATTAATGCCTACTGGTTCTTAATTGGTATATTTTGATATCAATAATATGCATAGATCAAAAAATACAAACAGAAATCTGAATATGGTACTTTATTTTCAGCTAATTTTAAGCACTTATGCACAATTATTCGAACAGAGTTAATTTACACCATGTTTGCACTATGCTATAGAATTGATCCATATTTTCTGAATGGCTACCAAATATTTGATAGAAAAACTTAATGTTTGAGGCTAATATATATATTTCATTTTTTTTGTAGACATTTTTGTTAAAATTTGTTAAATTTTCTACCATAAAATGATATATTTATGCTCATGATTCTGAATGAACGTTTTTATTCTTAACTTTCACATGGTGTAAAATTACCACCATCCTGCTCCTGTTTATGATTATATGTTGAAATCAAGGACATTTTATAGGGGAATCTGGATTTGCCACAATCTTGTGTCTCTCATGGAGCAGAGATATTGTACCTCCAGATATATTTGGAGTTCACTTCTCATGCAAACTGTATCTGCATGCGTTTCAAGTAGCATGTATTGCAACTTGCTCTGTTCAAAGTACGTCAATTTTCCCGCTTATCCGTTTCAAAGTGTGGCACATGGAGACGTAAAATGCCACAGGTACAAACTCACCCTCCATGAGCGACTATCCAAGATGGCGACCATCAGTGTCGATGTAAATTGGTATTTACCGGTTAATTTACATGGTAAATTACCATTTAAAAAGTGGTAAATTAAGTAAAATAGGTACAATAAGTAAAATATAACATTTTTTAAATTTTATTTTTTCTTTTTCATTTTTTCCAATTATTACATTTTACTTAATTTACCGTTAATTTACCATAATTTACCGGTAATTTACAGCAGTTTTTAATTTACCGGTAAAATAACAACATTGGCTGCCTGCCATCCCATAGGATTTACACGGCAGTCAAATCAAAATGGTGACGAGTCCAGATTCCCCTATATAAATGCTTTGGTTGCAGAGCTGATCATTTTAAACATATAAATACTGCATTAACACATCTTCATAAATGTTACACATGTAATTTAATTATGTACATGTTTTTGCATCAAACTAGCACAACTAGGCCTAATAAAAAATAAGCAATTTTATTCAAAATAATATTTTATAAATATATTCAACTTCCTGAGTGGAGCTTTACAAACCATATAATATAATGGAGAAAAAATTCCTGGGGCCCATTTCGACATTGACTGAGAAACGTTTGCCACTGAATTTCACTGATTGCTAACAGCGATCTAAATGCTAGCTGACATGTTTTGCGGTTGATTTTTGTTTTATTAAAAACATCATGCAGTAACTACGACTGAAAAACTACCCCTTCATCAAAGTTAGCATTTTAAAAATATCTAATTGCCAAATCTTATTAGCTATCAGGAAAAAACATTCACCATATTGTTCAATTATTCTTCAAAAGTTTTATAAGCAAGTGTTTGACTACTACCCAACACATTGCTATTTAATATTTTGATTTTGACAAAATGCACTCAAAAGCTCTTATACTGCAGCAGATATAGGAAATGTCAAATTCCACATGAAGTATAGTTTATCTATGTTTTTTTATATAATTCATTATTTGAAGATAAAAATTGATCATTTCCTCCCAAAATACCATGGTTTTAATATTGTTCAGATGCTATTTAATGACATTTATTTTTAATTATTTTTTTGCATTTTCAATAAATAATCTGCTGGCTTGTTTTGTTTAATCCTATGAAAAATAAACCATAAAAAAAAAAAGAAAAAAAGAAGTAACACTAAATCTTGAAAAGAAAAATATTTTCAAAAATCATGCAATACCATATTTCAAGACAACGTAATAATATTAGAGGAAATCTGACTGGAATAACTAGACATCTATCAAATAAATGAATGAATGTGTATTGGCAGTGACAATTATTTTTAAAATTCTTAATTCTAAATTAATTTCAACATGATTTGATCCAACACAATGAATTTGCAACTTTGAACGAACAAATGCATGCCAATCTGTGCTAGCATATTTTCCATGCATGCCAGTCACATACTCCATAATGTTACTTGAGCACATTAATAACAAGTGATTGTGAGCAGCTTTACAGGGAAGATAAGACAAAATCAAGAAATGTCACGACTACTAGTATTTTGATTATTACGCATCTTAGACATCATACTCTAAGGAATAATTATAGCATGTCATTATGGCTAGAATATGAAGATACACTACTTTATCTTCAAACAACAATTATGTCATTTTGTAACATGTGTTATATTTATCTTAAACTCCTTAAATACCTAAAAATTGCGTATTATGGGAATACTTCAGGCTAAAAACTTAAGGGAGACAACACGTTACGGTTTTGCAAGTGTATTTTGTACCATAACTTTTTAACAAAGTTAATGAAAGTATACATTTCCAGAAAAGAATTTTCACAAGGAACATGATGGGGATGTTGATTTTTGACCAAATATCACATTTTGTGAGAAAATCACAAATCACATTTTTTGGC
The DNA here is from genome assembly GCA_000969725.1 of Ophiothrix spiculata. Classification (NCBI taxonomy): domain Eukaryota; kingdom Metazoa; phylum Echinodermata; class Ophiuroidea; order Amphilepidida; family Ophiotrichidae; genus Ophiothrix; species Ophiothrix spiculata. The sequence continues at coordinate 44,992 of JXSR01S001798.1, forward strand.
CATTTGTAATTTTTTTTTTTAATTTAAAACCCCCGTTCAGATGTTGCGTCATTTTTTTTATTGAGGATTTTGGCCAATTTTTTTGATTTTCATGCCAAATAAGGTCAAAAAATCTATTTTTTCCATTTTGGTCAAAAATTAACATCCCCATCATGTTCCTTGTGAAAATTCCTTTCTGGAAATGTATACTTTTATTAGCTTTAAGCACTTTGTTAAAAACATTATGGTACAAAATAAACTTGCAAAAACGTAAAATTGAGTAACATGTTGTCCCCCTTAATAATGGCATATAGTAAATATCTGTAAGCTTACTCCAATGCCACATATAGTAATGACAAACAAGTGTCAAAGTATAGGCACGTGAACAAATTATGTATGCTTTAAATTTCTTGGCAAAAAGGCACTGTTAGACAGTTTTCATCATTTTATGCAGTATTATAAGAGTTCAAAATTCAGGATCAATTAAACAAATGGCTAAAACAAAACAAAAAAGTAAGCACCTTTAGGCTAAATCGTTTGGAAGGTGTCTTGTGGTATTTCTTCAACAATGTTCAAAAACACTGAATGGTTGTTGGGAGTATAAATCAAGTGTTTAAAGGTGTGTGTTCCGATCACTCACAAAATCAAATTGGAGATTTTGAAAGCGCATATTTTTCTCATATCTTCTGTAAATGATCACACCCATATTATGTTTCATTTAAGAGATATGGTCAAAAAAGTGCCGAATTACTGGAATATTTTGTTAACAAAAATAAATATGATATATGTTTCTATGGGCCACGTTCAGCCCTTTTTTTGCCTGTAGCATTAATTTGGCTCAAGGTATGCAAATGAAACTTTACAAGTGCTTTATGTAGGTGATGACCCCTTATTCATTTTGGAAAAAGTGTATGTTAAATTTGTCACTAGATCGGAATATCTAACTTTTAGACTTCGAAAAAAAATGAAAAAAATATTGTTTTAAGTGAAATGGTTTGAAGACATCGAGAAATCATTGCCTTTCTGTTAAATAAACTGACATGTACTAACTGTTGAAGGCCAGGGGCATCAGCTATGACATCTACTGAAGTCAATTTGCAAACCTAAAATGCAAGAAGTAGCAAAAAGAGAAGTCACAATGTTTTAATATTACACAAATGTTATATAATTCATTCAAATTTGGTTTTGGTAGGAAAAAAGAAAAAGGGACCCATCCATGTACCAAATGCCAAAAGTTTTAGTCTAATTTATACAAAAATTTACACTGATTTTTGTTCAACATTTATAAAAATCCAAAATTTGGTGCAAATATCAGAATTGAAAAACAGACCGATCAAAATACCACATTTTGCAAAGAAAAAGGACCAATTCGCATACCAGACAGCCTGATTTGCTACCCAAGTTTGCGGCACATCCCCGTAATCAGTTCTGTAATAATTAAGTACCCCTACTAGGTTCACACCTCAGACCACTGTACTGCAAGACAAATGCACCAACCACTTGGTCACATGAGCATTTAGTTTTGTAAATCAACGTTCTCATATCACCCTCATAGCAAGGGTCCACCCCCAAAAAAATTGGCAAATAAGTGCATGAAAATTAAAGAAAGGTTCTCAAATAGAATCCTAAACCACAAAACATCTTCATAATGTTCATTTGTTTGATCAAATACCACACAAAATGCTTGTTAAACTTTTAGGGCACGTTTCGAAACCGCTGAAATTTAGTTTAGAATGAAAATTCCTCCTCTAAAAGGTCCACTTTTTAAAAATCAGACACCAATCACACCCCCACCCAAAAAACTGGCTACAGGCCTGTCTCAAACATCCAAGTAGCAACTCAACCCTGTTTCTTCCTAGCAACATCCTGTTTTCCTGGTACAGCTTAATACTTTCATACATTGCTTTTAAGATGGGTTTTTGTATGGTATGCAATAACTGATTTTGAAATAATTCTTCTGTCTTTGGAATAATTGCAAATCTACCCATCATTAGCGTGTCCAGGAGGGGGGCTTTGGGTGCTGAAGCCCCCCGCACTTTGTTAAAAATCATGCAAAATCAGCCTATTTTTGATGTTTTTAGGCTTCAAGTCCCCCGCAAAAATACTGAAAGCCCCTCTTAGCCCCACCCCCCCACCCCCCGGAAATTATCCTGTACACGCCGGTGCCCATCATTAAAGCAGCGTATTCAAGAGACATACTTTGTACTTTTATAATATGTGTATGAACTACCAGATGTACCCATGTACCCTAAACTCACTCTAATGTCAATCAACATCTTCACCCAAATTGGTTTCAGCACTAGCGCCACTCTCTCCTTCCTCATCAATGGTTCCTGTAACACGGCTCTTCAGCTTGGATCGAGTAGATTTCTTCTTGGCCTTATCATCACCTGGTTTTGGATTTGAGGTTTTTGTTGATGACTCCTTGTCAATGGTATTGATTTGGGTTTGTATAATGAGGAACACAAACATGACTATGAGACTAGTAATGCCAATGCTGCGGAAAGTTAACACAGTCCCTGCAAAAAACAGACCAATAAGAAAAGTGAAATATAATGAGAGGTACAAACATGATAATGAGACTAGTAAGGTCAATGCTGTGGAAAGTTAACACAGTCCCTACAACAAAAACAGACCAATAAGAATAGTTGGTAAGTCCGTCGATATCAATCAGGGGCGGATCTAGGATTTCTGACAAGAGGGGGCACAAATTACGCGAAGCGAAGTGAGCGTAAAAATTATGTACAATTTGAATACCTTGATTGTCTCAAACATCAGTACAAAATAAATGTTTTAAAGTGAAGGGGGTCCATGGGGCGGAGTCCCCGGCGGGTGTCCAGTGGGCAGAGCCCCTTTAAGGGGGCTAAGCCCCCTGAAGCCCTTTTTTTTTTTTGCATTCTAAGGGTTTTCTTAACTCGTATTTTTGTGGGTAATGTGAAGACAGAGCCCTCGGATGGGGTAGGGGCGAAGGGGGCGAATGTTTTTTGCATTCTAAGGGTGTTCCTAACCCGTATATTTGTGGGCAATGTGAAGAAATTTGCAAATAAAAACCGTGGGGGCATTTGATAGTGTCCCCCACCCTTCAAAACGTGGGCGTGTCCCCCTGCCCCCCTGAATTGATGCCCATGTTCCAACCAATAAGCCTATGCCTATTCTACACTATTTTCACTCTCTCCCTTGTGTCTTTTCTTTCTTTTTTTTCTTTCTTTCTTCTTTCTTCTTCTTCTTCTTTTTCTCTTTCTTCTTCCTTTTCTCTTTCTTCTTCCTTTTCTCTTTCTTCTTCTTCTTTTTTTTGGGGGGAGCCACAAAAAGGGGGGGCACGGGCCGGCTGTGCCCCGCCTAAATCCGCGCTTGGATCAATGCCTATCGACACGTAGTCTTTACACTTGCTATGCACAAGGAATAGCGCGTGTAAAGACTGCGCGTCGATGGCAGTTGTGTAATGCATATCGAAAAGACTCTGAAAAAACCATTATGAGACTTGTTATGCTAATGTTACAGAATGTCAATACAGTAGCTGCAGCAAAGAAATGAAAAAATAAGTAGTAAGTGAATAATGGTTGCATGACTTAATACATTTTGCATGATAATAACAATTTTACACAATTGTAAAAGTTTTACATCATGAGAAAAATAAAGTATTTCTTTGTCATTATTACACTATAATTAACAGGATGTGGGGTGGGCTTTTTGTCAGTTTTATATCCCAGATCCTACTAGTAGACCAAACTTGAACTAGCAAATGTACCCCCATTAAGCGCTGGTCACAACCCGTCGTGCGTTTTTTTGTTCGTACGTTTTTTCGAGAGGCCACGTTCTCTACGTTTTTCAAAAAACGCAGAGAGAACGTAGCAAACGTAGGGAGGTCGTACGTCACGCACATCGTTCGTACGATGTGCGCACAATGTATGTGCGTTTTCTACAAGTCATCGTACGTGCATCGTACGTGGCGCACGTTGTCGGTGCTTACAACGTGCGTGCAACGTACAAATTCCTTACGATTGCCATGTGATCGTACGGAGACCGTACTTACACGTATGATGTACTTGCACGTGCGTGTAATTGCCTTGAATGTTGAAAACACGAGCACGATGTGGCATTTTCACTAAAATCCTGAGACTTATTTTTAAGTCTCATGGACTTGTTAAAATAGGATTAAAAATAAGTCTTCCAAAAAGACTTATTTCATATAATTCCAGTATTATTAAAAAATAATAAGATTAACCCTAAAGAGGGTGGTGGTGTTTGCAACCCCCTAAAGGTTTCTTCCCTGCAGCATAAAAACGCAAAAGCAACAGACTCCAGGCATTTGGGAATCTCTTACATCCTTTGCGGTCATTTTAATGACAAACTTAGGGGGGTACCACCTAATGTGGGATTAGGGTAGGCTGTCAAAGTTGGGGTGTGGGAGGAACCCCGGAAAATTTTAAGTCACCATTCTGAATAATGTATGACTCCTCGAATTACCAAAAGCCTAATAATTTATAATTATAAGGTAAAAGAAATGCTTCATTTAAAATGTGTTTGATTGAAAAATCTGACTTAAAATAAAATATTTACAGTCATAAAAAGTCATGATCTACCTATGTTAATCGTAAATAATACATTTTATGGATAGAGGGAGAGACACATGGACAACAGTGAGGTGAAGGAAGGCGATGATGGCTTCGTGCTTGGATCTAGAGGAAGTTGGGACAGTTGCTTTTGGTAACCTGGACTAATTTCATAGTAGAACACCGACTTGAAAGCGAAGAACTCAGCTAGGCGCTCCTTTCTTTTTTTCTTTTTGGCGAGAACAAGCAGTTGATTTTATCTTTTTATGCCTTTTGGAGATAAAATTTTGACAGCTGTGTATATCTTGCACAAATCAGTGCGAAATCGGTGCGCAAAACGCACGTTGTAGGTACCGAGCACGTGCCGACTCGGTACGGTGAACGTAAGTTCTTGGTGCTCAACGAACTGTCGAACTAGTCAATGACAGAGTAGGCACGGAGCACATACGTTCAAAGTGCGTTGCACGTACGATGTTCGTACGATGCATGTGCGTCCATCGTACGTGTGGAAAAAACGTAGCAAGAATGCAGAGAAAGTTCCTCATGGACTAAAAATGCTACGTCGTGTCTGCGTGCTCCAAAATCGGTACCGAGTCGGTAATGATAACGTACGTTTTGCACGATTTTCCTACGTTTTTGCACGCAGACAACACGTACGTGCACGTACGACTGGTTGTGACCACCGCTTTAAAGGGAGGTCTAATCAAGGTCACTTGAGGTCAAAAGTAATTTGTGTCCTTTTATCTCAAACCAGTCATAGTTTTACTTTTTCATGGGAAATAATATAATATGGTGTGACAAGTAGTTGATCTTTATACATTTCCAATAATCTTCCAATGTATTTTCTAATAATAACGCAGATTTGATGATGGAAAATCAATAACTACTCCATATATTTTGGGATTATTTATGTGATCCCCACTGATCACCTAAAATATATAGGCCTATTTCTCTTCTGCAAATATGCCTTGTTATGTAAATTAGAGATATTGAATAATTAGCGGATGCTTGCTGAAAACATATGTGCCCTGTCATAAGGTACCTTAAGCTTAGGTTGGCATAGTAAATTACGAGATATGGGCCATTGAAGCTGAGCATAGTCAAAAATCGCTGTAGCCAAGGTCGAATTTCTAATTTCACCAGAAACGTCACCTTCATAAGGTTTCTGTCAACAGGCCTTATGTCGACATAAATGTCACCATTAAGCATATCTCAACATGTGAGTGACGTCATAATTTATGTTAATCACCTAACACGTGCGTTTTGGACCCAAACAAACGGTGTGACCATTTTTGCCACACGTTAAGTTAATGGGAAAAAGTCTGACTCAGATTTTATACCATAACTTTCGTCTAAAACAAAAATAAGGG
>JXSR01S001800.1:37803-48397 GCA_000969725.1 Ophiothrix spiculata
GCAATTGCTTAATCACTAAAAGGTTTCAGCAATTATAGTATCTCACACTTGAAGACTTGATCATCAACCAATATCTTAATTGAGAGAACTCAAGATATTCCAAAATACTTGTGTGTGACTTATATTAAACTAAATTTGTTACATTTTTTTCATATATAATATATAACCCTCTTCTAGTATGCATATTATGCAAATTAGGACATCTGCATTCCGTTCATTCCAGCATGAGTTGTTCATATTGCACCTGTCTATTAAACTATGTCGCAAAAGTAAACTGAAATAAGCATATTCAATTTCAAGGGTTAAATTGAGTCTCTTTCACTTTTAACTGTAAACTTGTTAAAAATTGCGAGAAATAAATGATTCTATGTTTATAAAATAACTATCAATATTACCCTTGATTTTGTACAATGCGACGAAAATCGTGAAAATGGGAAAACATTAAATTACACCAAATGAGCACATGAATATTTGGTTGAAATTTGAATATATGCGTTTCTGACATTATATGTATCTTTGTAAATGACTCAGAAAATGATAATACTGCGGACTTAAAATCCTAAAAGCATCTAGAAACATTTTTTGTGCCACATGGATATAGAGATAGTCAATATCCTAATAAATATTTCATGCATTTTGAAGAATAAAGTGTCTTTGTCTCAAAGGGTCAGAATAAGCTAATAAATCTTCCGAGCGACGCACCTTTTCGTAATCAGCTTTTTAAATTGTGTACCTCAGTATGCACGTTTTCAGGTCTCATTGGGGGCAATCTACACGGAACGCAAATCCAGATGCATGCGCATCTCCTAGATCCAGATCTGAGATACGCATTTCTGTAGACCGCTTACACGTACGCTTACAGTAGATCCGGAGATGCGCATTCATCTGGATTTGCACAAGTTCAAAGTAGATTGCCCCAATGAGAATGCCCCCTCCACCATTATGTGTAAAATGTGTAGCATATCAGTTGGTGAAAAGAAAAACAATTACAAAAATTTAGAAATAAACAATAGCAGCCATGTATTTTAAATAGAAACTTAAACAATAGTCCAGAATGGCATAAATAGCATATTAGCTATGGGTAATTAATATGCGTAGGTTGCAAGTAAGGTTAATAATAATTTTCTGGTTTGTTTTAATTAAATCAACCAGCATCATTTTGAAAAAGCCAAATACATAATCTATAATGCATGATAAGACTGAACAGCAATATAATCAAGTTGTATTATCTTTGCAAACATAGTGGTAAATTAATTTCAAGTCCATCTAAATTCACTAAACCCATTTAAAGAGACGAATCCAGATTAAGCTATGCTGTTTATGCATCGTTGTTATTCAATTTATATACGGTAGGCTAAATCGTTCATTATGTTTTCAAGATATTAAATACCGGTATGTGAATGTTGTTCAAGGCTGGCTCCGGGAATAGTATCAAAAAGCAAGGATTAATGTTGAATGTAATATCAAATGCTTCATTGCAATCGTAGGACCAGTACTGTGTAGGACAACTGTTTCACATTGTGTTTTAACTTAGATAACCATAATTTGTAAATGTACAGTTATAATATTTCAGACTAAGTTCACGTACACAAATATTTTGCGATTAATTATCATAATGTACTTGAAGAGATGATGACGGGGTTAATCTAATAAACGGTAGTAGGTCTATGCTCTTGGTCAGTTTCCTGCAAACGAAAATTAATTACACTTGATCAAGGTTGTAAACCTTTGTTTTAGATTTTAAATGACCGAATACTAGCCATATAATCAACGTAATTGGTCAAAAAGGACATGAATCTCAAAAGAGAAATCTTCGGCACCCGAAGTAAATTTGAAGAATTTAAATAATATAAAACAAAGCGTAGGATTTGTGACCCTAAGACAAGCCAAGTAGTTAAGAATGACAATTAAAATAAAATAAATATAAACAAGCGGATTTATTATTTTACTGTATTCAATTTGTTTTTGCGCTTTCTTGGGATTGGTCCCTTTGCAGTCTTTGATTAGTTTTATCCCCAGTAAATTGAATACGAAATCCAAAACGACCTGTCTTCAATAAAGCTAAATCCACATTTAATTGGAATATTTGTTTCATTGGAGAGGATGGAAACGAAATTTAATATTTCATAATTTATGATGTTATAATGTAGCTGACAGTCACTTTAGCATTCGTCAATGACCACTTGATATTAATTTCTTTGTAAATACTAAATTCCAAAACATAAAGTACAATGACAGTGATAATATCAGTTCGGCGGAACTCCCAATTCGGATACGTATCTTAATTTGGATGCCCACGTACATTTTGTATCAAAATTGTGATACCCGTATCAGAATTAGGATATGGAGGGGTATCCGAATTCTGATACGCCTGTCGTTGCGCAAGAAACAAATCAATAGCGCAAGCTGGCAAGTACATGTCGAACATCTTTCTTACATCTACGATAAATGTATCTGTGAAAATGTCATTTCCATCTATGCAATTCCAGCGGAACAGCTTCGAAACATGTCGTGATAGCTCCTGATTACAGAAAGCAAAATAATTTGGCCAAAACGTTCTTAGCATTTAGGTGACAAATGATGATAATGTTATTGACTTTTATACATACCGGTATGGTGCGCCGCGAAGTTGAATATTCATTTCAGCTGATATCCCGTTTCAGCTGTTTTTAATCCAAATTCGGATACGGGTATCAGAATTTTGATACGGGCAGACGACGGTGGCGATGCCTCCTCACAAACAGATATCCCCCGCGGTATCGGATGTTTAATTTCAATACGTAGAAAAGTAATTCCTCAAATAAACTTAAATTACTTTGCCATGAATGGGGTTCATGCGTGAACCCCAGCGGATTTAGAATACTATATTAAAGTGTGTCACTAAATGGGTACTTTTACTATTACTTGAATAAAGTTAAAAATATGAGTTTTGTATTTTTTTCAATATCAATTCGCCAATAGAAAGCCACGTAAAATGTATCCTAAATTTGCGTTTTCGAAATCCCAAGTCAATAAATTTAGAAGTTTCTTCTAAATCACCATGATCGCCGAACTGATATATCCAAGGGGTTCTCACTAACAGTGTTGACAATAACACTATTCTGCTATATATGCATTAAATTCATATAAAATGATATAATTTCAACTAATAATCTCATGAAGTTGTTCAAAGAATGTCGAAAGGGTCACCTTGAATTAGAAAAAAAACCCAATGATAGAGTGATTTCAAATATATGCAAGGAACAGCGAAAAACCTGCTTTTATGAGACATTGCAAAAAGCTAGTTTTCCACACCCGCATATAATTAATTGGCGCAAAAATTAGGTTCTGTTTCTATTCCGAGAAAATAAGTTCAAGATTTAAAATAATAATTCTAATAAAATGGAGTAGGCATATAAGAATAAGCTTGATACGAAAGGTTGACGTTCATAAAAAAATTAAAATATGTGTAGGGAGAGGGTTATATGCTAAAGTCAAAAACAAAGCCTTGGTTCGTGTGTGTGTCCTGTACGAGAATGCATATTAACCCTTTCCGGTCCGAAGGTATTTTTTTCCATTTGATGTCTAACTCAATTATCTCTAGAAGTGTTTAGTGTATTTCATTCAAACTTCAGAATAACATGGTAAATTTCAAAATTATTTGTTTTGTATGACCCTTGACCTCATTTGATCCAATATGGCCCAAAAGTCCAAAACAGGTATCCCGTATGGGATACGGGACTGGACGTAAAAGGGTTTATAGGCTATACTTGTTTTTCCTAACCGACACTTATATATACGCTCTTATATATCAATTTCGATAGAATTTCAACAGTTTTTCAACAGGAATGCAGCTGTATGCTCTTTGGAGCTTTAAATATACCGGTATTTAGGTGTAGTGAGAACTACTCGCATTTTGCATCTTGAGAAAAATCTAAAAGTCATATCATTCATCCCAAAATATCAATGTTAAAATGCAAATATGAGCGTAATCAGCATGTGTTGTAAAATGCGATTATAGTTTCGAGTTCGATGCAAAATACATGTACTAAATTCTAACACTAATGATGCCATTTATCACTGAAGACATTCAAGAAGACAATTCCAGTGTAAAACAATTTAGTTCAAAAGGGTACATGCTTCCAGTAAACAGGTCATTGCGAGTCTCAAGTATGAACAATTTATGAAAGACAGGTAACACAGATTACGAAGATTTTTTTTATCTTACTCCCACATCACAAACTTTGGTATATTTCAAACTTTGCCAAACTTGAGCAATGACCAAAAATTAAAGCAAGATAAAGCAAGAGAATGTTCAAGAAGATCCATAAAGGTACAACAAAATAATAAGAATGCAATTCAATACGGCAAAAAGCTGCAGTGAAATGTATAAATAAGAAGAAAATATCAAGAAGAAAAACTTCCATTTTCTTATCAATCTGTTTAGGTATTACCCAACTGCTCAAACTGTTGAGCAGTTTGGTAATACTTATACATTGTTAACTAGACGATGTTGGTCTAAGCAATAGATGGAATTTGGGCCTCTGAATAAGGCCTCATTCAATTTTGGAGCCCGATTATTAACCAGTCTCTTGGCGATAGAACCGTAGTAAGTTTCATTTAGGTTGTCCATATGCTCGCCGTGTGAGACACAACTCCTAGGGAAACGGTGACGCAATAAATAGGAAACGGTATGTTCTTGTTTCACTGTTTGCCTCAAAGAATGTCTGGCTTCAGAACAAAACAAGGTCTCGAATTTGGTCTATGCGCAGGGTTATAAGAAATCTTTGGGTTTAATTGTGTGCCATTGGACATTTTCTTTATTTTTTTACATCTATTTAGTCTTGCGTGTAGATGTTTGGACATTGAATTTGAAATTGTGTATACTTATCTAGACATAGAGTGTGCATCTTCGATATTTCCTTGATTTCGTCAGAAAGATCGTGCAAGCATGTATGGTTTAAGTGAAATATCATGTGAATTGCGACGTGCCTGTTGTATATTTGTGTTTTGTGATTATCTACTTGCTCTTAGTCTGCCTCGGGAATTGAAACTAAAACCTCATGTTTTTGTCAAACTCAAATTCTTAATGTATTTTCTTTGTTTGATTTGAGTTGAAAAAAGAGTCTTTGAATTGTGTACAACATTTTTGTCTTCGATTTTCTTTAGTTGATGTACTCAGTGAGTACTGGTCTCAAGACATGCTGGTATGATATTAGAAACGCAGATAGACTCTTTTTGTGAACTGCATATTAATTTTATTGCTATACTGTCCTCTCAGAAAAAAATATGGTATTAGTGGACTTCTGTGATGTCTTTGTGAAGCTTTGTTTATTTTATTAGTTTAAGTTCTGTTCCATTGAAAAAAACCCAGATTTTTGCGGCTGTAAGTATATAGGATTTGGTCATTTTGGTTATGTCTTGAATATTTCACTGACTTAATACAGTGAATTTGAGCAGGGGGAGAGCGCGTATTTTTTTCTTTCGTCATGCAGGTTCGAAAATTTGTAACAAAAAAAGGTATCTTAAATTGTAATGCTGTCGTTAATTTGACCAGAAAATGGTTAATGCGGGAACGCCAAATTCAAAATTTTCTATGGAAAAATAGATAGCGTTTTTGTTGATAGAAAGTACTTTTTTACTACATGCAGATGTATTTGACGTTTGTAGATAAAAAAAAAAGTAAGTCTTGATAATGGCTGATAAACTGTTAACATTCTATTCAAAATAGGTTAAACGGTTTCTTTTCGTGTTTGGTAAATGTTGTATACATAATGTAGGTTCCTGACCTCTCTCAGGTTAAATGTCTTATTCACACCTAATTGTGTTCAATCGAAATAGGTGAATGTTTTGTTCTTAGTTTACTGTGTGTCGTAAAAACATTTACACTTTTCTGGACTCGTATACGTCTAGCATAAGGCTAGTAGTGCAAAGATGTTCTTATAGTTTATAAAATACGTTATTCGTGGCGTCGCTAGTGAATGTTCTGAATCAACTTAACCCTATAACCCTAATGGGGAATATAACAATCTAAGTGCAGATTGAGTGTGCACCTGGCCAGTAGAACCTCAATTTGATGCGAACTGATGTGACGATTTCCTGACGACAGCGTAATAATAGGCAGCAGCACTCTGAAAACTTGTTAACAATTTTAGTAGCACTATACAAAAGATGTACATTATTATTATAATTAACCATCCTCGAGTCCAACAAATTCCAACAAGCAAAAATAAAAAAAATCCAAATACGTCATAGACAGGGAATATATGTGGACACGAAATGGCTTGCCGTAGGTGGACATTAATCGGGATGCGAGAGGTTGGGGCTCGAATCCCAGGTGAAAGGGGAAATTTGGATATAAACAATATTGTTCTCGGTTCCAGTTGGAAACACGGACATTTATTATTGAACAATGTATAAATGTTGTTCTCACAGATTTAGTCTAGACAAGTGCTACAAAATATATAAAGAAAGGTAATGATACAAAACCAAATTACTTCGCGTCATAATTTCATGTTGCTTTTCATTGCCTTTAACAACTTTTAATTTAGTGCTTGACAATCTTTGATATAGGAAATTTGTTGATAATAAACATTCTTAACAAGCTTGAATCGTATTTTTAAAATCCCAAGGTTAAGTCTATTAATTCAAGAAACATTAGTCTGTTTGACTTGATGCTATACGAAAACGTACCATTGCCTAGTGAAAGAACCAACCAAAACTATGGTGTTATTGCTATGGATAACATGTCAATTACCGCAAAACATGTTCTTCTCATATTTACCAGATGGCTCTGATTCTGTATCAGTTTAGATATGATATTGATAACAAAATTCAAAGCAAGTAACATTAGCAATCAGCATTAGATTCATCACACTAAAGATGGTCAGTGTAAGAATAATTATATACCCAGTCATAACACGGATAACATTATCAATTCTAGTAAAGGTATGTCGCATTGATACGAAGTGATTTTCCCTCAGTTTGAATATTGTAGCAAAAGTGGCATTTAAGACCAGTTTTAGATTTATAAGCTTACCTATTTCACCAGATCGGTACATCGATGTAATTCCAAAATAAAGAAACAATGTCAAACATCCCATACAAAGAATAATAATAGACCGTTCTTCCTCTTGTTCCATACCCATGCTGGTTGGTGGTAAACTCGGGAAAATCATATGCCACAGGAGTGTAGAAACAATCATAAAATATCCTCACTATGAACTATATAATTCCAATGAGGTGGTTTTGTGGTAAACAAAAGCAAGTTGACGCATTTTAAGATACGAAATTCACACTAACACTTTCATGGATGTAACAGCATAGTGTGAGAACGTTTATCATCACCCATCCACTTGTGGCCCCGATGTGGGTTTTAACTCTGCTGTTTCTATCACTTTACCTATCAAGCCAGACGGCAATATATACATGGCAAATCATGCTTCACGGTTGACCCGATGCAGGAAAGCCTGCACTCAGTTCATTGAAGTGGTTCTCTATCGTCATTCTCCTTGGCATCACTGCATGCATGTCAACTGCTCTATGCTGTTCTATTGCATTTTCCTGTTTGCGTTTCAAAGTCAATTAAAACGACGATTTACAAGCGCATTATTTTCCTTTTAAAATATTCGAGACAAATTGGTGAAAACCTATAATGCGCAGCAATACTAATGGTTGTTTTGAAGTGTAACTTCTAGTGTCAGTGTATAATACCATTTGCTGTTTGTTATAAACACTCTACCTATAAACGTGTCTGCCATGAGAATGACCACCACGCGCTGGCAGTCCGGGTTGGATTATAACATCCATTTAGTCATTATTGACGAGACAGGTTTGTTGGAAACAATTTATCGAGCGTTTTATCAAAGCATGCATGGTTTATCAACGATATGCTTATTCTATACTGTGATTTACGACTTCTGAGAAATCATTTGGATAAAATTCATATTAAATAACAGGTGTTGCCGCAATATTTTGATTTCTCTCGTACTATCGTGCTGTTCTGTATGTCTGACCCTACTACGTTTCTTCAAACCCAGATTTTCAATCTTTTCTGTAAAGTGTGCCTTTTTAGCATTACTGATATGCCGATAGTTAAGATTTAATGCAGATGCGATAAAATTCTTAATTTTTATTGTCACTGCAATGTAAAACTAATATGACACCGAAGTCACTGGTGCAGTGATTTGTCGCTGGAACCATATTAAGTATCATACAGGTTGTCTATTCTCGCCGCGTGAGACACAACACCCAAGGAAACATTTGTGACGCAATAAAAAAGAAATGGTATGTTCTTGTTTTACTGTTTGCTTCATAGACAGTCTGGCTTTGGAATAAAACTAGGTCTTAAATTAGGACTGTGTGCAGAATTTTTGTGAAAACTATGAATTTTATTTAATTATGTTCCATCCAACATCATCTATGTTTTTTTACTTTTATTTGGCCTCGTACGAGTATGTAGATGTTCGGTCATTAAATTATAGGTTATGTAACCTTATCTAAACGTAGAGTGTGTACCTTCTATATTTCCTTGTTTTCGTCAGAAAGGTCATGTATATGGTTTACGAATATCAGGTGAATCGCGACGTGCCTGTTGTATATAATTGTGTTTTGTGATTATCTGTTTGTTCTTGTTTTGCCTCAAGCATTGAAACTTAACTGGTTTTTTTCTGTCAAACTCGAGTTCTTAGTGTATTTTCTTTGTTGGACTTGAGTTTCTAAAAAGCTTTTGAATTATGTAGAATGTTTTCGCTTTTGACTTTGTTCTGTGAACAGTTGTATAGTAAATGAGTATTGGTCTCAACATTGAAGGCTTTATGTTTTTCATATTTGAAATAAAATATTTGTATCAAAAATATAGGTTTAGCATATTTAGTGCTGGGTTTGTTTGTCTTTGTTAAGCGTTATTTATTTCTATTATTTTTGATTCTGACCTATTGAAGAAAAAATATAATTGCGGCTGCGGGGTTTTTGGAGAACGACGCTTGTTGCTATGATGGTTTGCGTGAAAGTCGCTCGTATTTACAGCGTGTGATTGGCCTAATTCCAGTGCTTGTGAAGCGCCGACGATCGCGCGCGTTACGCTCGAGTTAAACGATGCAGTACGCAGGGAAATTTAATAAATGTAAACACTATGGTCCGTATGCACAAAAGAGGTTTAAGGGATAGACCAGGTTTAAAGTTAGACCTGATTTAAGTCAAATTTTGTATCACAGCTAAATATATTTTCTTCAACCAATATTGTCATATTTTGTGTTGTCTGTAAAATTTTGGATTGAATCTTCCATATTTTAAACATTTTGCATTTAAAAAATGCTTCAAAAGGTTCTTTTATGGCAGTAGTAATTTTGACTTAGACCCGGTCTAACTTTAAAACCTCTTTTGTGCATACGGACCTAAAGGTTTTGCATCGACGGTACCATGAACACATTTTGTATAAAAAATAAAGGGATCTTAACACGTTGAGATTGCAATGCTGCCGTTAATATTACTGGAATTATAGTAAATGCTGGAATGGCAAATTCAAAATCTTGTATGGAAAGATTAGATAGCTTTCTTCTTGATGGAAATCGTTTTTCTTATTACAGGCTATGATTTGCAGGTGTATTTGACGGTTTCAGATAAGAATAAATTAAGACGCTTGATAAAGGCTGATTAACTGTAAACTTTGACTGAAAATAGGTAACAGCGTCCCTGTTCGTGTTTTGTGAATGTCGAATACATAGTATAAGTTCCCGGCCTCTCTCTAGTTGAATGTCTTACTCACAGCTTGTGTGCAATGGAAAAAGGTGAATGTTTTGTTCTCATTTCACAATGTGCTATATCAACAATCACACTTGTCTGGCCTCGTAATGTCTAGCATGTATCTAGCAGTGTAAAAATGTATACTTTATATTCATACACCACCATTACCATGATTACCCGGTACATATTTAGGTAATATGTTCAACAAAATATCTCAGAACATTTAAGGTTTATACCGAAATTACTACATCTAATCATCTGACGAGACTCACATTTTTTATACTCATAAAAGTATAACAGATTCTACTTAATACTGTATTCAAGATTAGACTCTCGTTGTTCCTTAAAATCATATAAAACTCAAAAAGGAAACGTTTAAAATAGACTGTGAAGGAATGTATCATGCAAAATCTTACTGTATAGCAATAATTAAAACAAATAGTAATTGTGATAATACATGTGTGTTAATCTTCCGATACTCAGGCAAACTCTAACTTAAATTCAATTATCAAGTCAGTTATATGAATCTCAAAGATACCTTGTCAATTGCTTATATTCCTTATCTAACCACATTGAAATGTTTTTGGGTGATGACAAGGGAATCATCATGTGGATTTTAAAACCATATTGGTATATTTTACATCTATGGTTAATGGTTTGTGGTTGACGACGTCTCAAGGTTTCATTTGGATCATGTCATATAAGGTATAGCGTTAAATAAAATGCTGATTTCTGGTCACTAGTCATGCTAATTAAAAAACGTACTACTATCTATAGACACTTCAGGTGATTTTTTAATTATTGCTCAAATTCTTTTAAATGGTCTATAAATGAAAACAGGTGATCTAAGAAATCCAAAACCGTTTGAATT
>JXSR01S001800.1:50352-65618 GCA_000969725.1 Ophiothrix spiculata
TGAAAAATGCATGAATGTTGTTCTCACGTGTAAAGAAAAGAAATAGTGCAAAACTAATTTATTTCGCGTTATTAGCCTGCTCAGGAAATGTTTATTGATTTTGTTTTTTATCGCCTTTTTAACTTATTGTCTTTTTAACTGTCTGCATAAAATTGCATGACCTTCAAAATTTGTTGATAATAAAAATTAAAAAGGTCTATCATTGGTAATTCTTTTGGGCTTATAATGCTACGAAAACGTGTAAGAACCAGACACAACTACAGTATATATAATGTTATTGTGACGAAATGTTTCATTGATACCAAATACCTTTGATTTGTGTCAGTTTAAAAATAATTACAAAAGTCAGGCGCAGCGCAAGTCACAGTTCAAAGTCACACCGGTTTACGATCAGTTTCAGATTCAGCATTTTTACTAACTTACCTATCTCACCAGATCGGACCATCGATGTAATTCCAAAATAAAGAAACAATGTCAAACATCCCATACAAAGAATAATAATAGACCGTTCTTCCTCTTGCTCCATACCCATGCTGGTTGGTGGTAAACTTGGGAAAATCATATGCCACAGGAGCATAAAGACAATTATATCCTCACTATACTAGAATTCCAGCCAGGTTGTTATCCTCACTATGAACTAGAATTCCAATTAGGTGGTTTTTCTTGTTAACACAACCAAGTTGACGCATTTTATGTGAAATTCACACATGACACCATTCGTTGGATGCAACTTCAGTATTATATGATAACGTTTATCATCACCCAGACTCTTATGAAATCAGTGTGAGTTTTAACTCTTCTGCCTTTATCACTTTACCTTTCAAGCCAGAGGGCAATATGTATAATTCCAATCAGATTATTTTACTTGTAAACGTAACCAAGTTGACGCATTTTAAGCGAAATCTACACTGCCAGTCTTTAATAGATGTAGGCAGTATAGTGTGAGAACGTTTATCATCACCCATCCACTTGTGGCCCCGATGTGGGTTTTAACTCTGCTGCTTCTATCACTTTACCTATCAAGCCAGACGGCAATATATACATGGCAAATCATGCTTCACGGTTGACCCGATGCAGGAAAGCCTGCACTCAGTTCATTGAAGTGGTTCTCTATCGTCATTCTCCTTGGCATCACTGCATGCATGTCAACTGCTCTGTGCAGTTTTATTGCATTTTCCTGTGTCCGTTTCAAAGTCAATTAAAACGGCAATTTACAAGCGCATTATTTTCCTCTTATAATGTTAGAGACAAATTGGTAAAATGCTATGAGTATAACACTATAAAGATTGTTTTAAAATCTATATAATATGACTTCCCGTGGCAATATATCAGTCAATTGTTCAATTTGCTGTTTGTTATTCGCTGACAAAGTGTGATATCAAAATCAATAGTTGCAAAGTGACTAGTTCACGCTTATTGCAATTTGAACCACGATCAAAATGATCACAACACATACTCAATGGGTGGTCAACTGACCGTGAACAAACCGTGAACCAGTAACCAGGATATGACGTTTTAACTTTGTCAGCGAATAAACATGTCAGATTATAGCCACCACTCGCTGGCAGTCCGGGTTGGATTACAACATCCGTGATAAGAATCGTGATTGATGAGACAGGTTTTTTGGGAACAACTGATGGAGTACTAGTATGTTATATAAGTTATGGTTTATCAACTTGACGAAAAAAATACTTGACGATATGTTTATTTTGTACTGTGATTTACGATTTACGAGAAAAATATTTGGTAGTATTTAAGCTTATTTAGATTAAACACAGATATTGAAAAACCTTAATTTGCATGGCAAGCATCATTCAAAGTCAAGTTGGTGTGATGCTTCAAGAAAGAGGTTTTTGCCGACTATAGAGATGAGATGAGATGAGATGAGATGAGAATATACCAATGTAACCAT
Organism: Ophiothrix spiculata; assembly: GCA_000969725.1. Lineage (NCBI taxonomy): Eukaryota > Metazoa > Echinodermata > Ophiuroidea > Amphilepidida > Ophiotrichidae > Ophiothrix > Ophiothrix spiculata. The sequence goes on from JXSR01S001800.1 coordinate 52,265, forward strand.
GGGGAAACATGTTACCGACTTTTTTTCACTCACATGATGTAAAGATGGTAAACGCCTATTAATATTTGGCAAAATAATAGTATAATAACATTATGGTCTAATATCATGCCTTATAATAAAATCCCATAGAAACCTTATGTCGTGTCATTATAATTACCATAGCAGACTCTTTACTTATATTTTTATGACATGCATAAGTGATAACAATTACTATAACCAGGTAAACATAGGTGACCTGCTCTGTCGAAACCCGGACAAAGTCGCACAAATCCCTTTTTCAAATTTTACTAAATTTAAAATGGCAAAATTATAAGCTTTCCAATGATATATCACACTCCAGGATCGCTCATTGTTTTGTATGTCAAAAAGTGATATTTAGGTTGAAAAATCCTTTGTTTTCTATTGATTTGTAACAAGTTTATTGGGCTATATCTCTTAAAGTGTTCTGGCGACTTTGTTCGGGTTATGTGGGAGCAAGTCACAAATTTATTTTATTTTAATTTATTATTAGAATAATGATGCCATTTAGCTGAATATAGGTTGAAGAATTCTGGTGCTACCAATATATTTTTTGTTTTTGCATTAAAACGCTAATAAAAGTCAAAACTGATTCGGCATAGCTTCGTTTTAGTAATTTGCAAACTATTTGCCCAGTTTTGCGCAGCATTTTTCTTTCTCAGTTTGTTGCATATCAATTTCATCGTTCTGAGTATGTGCTTTTGACGTTTGGAAATGTGCTCTTTACTACCTACCAATATTTTGCCCAATTTGTTATAATCATTGACCATGTTCACCAGGTTTGGATTCCCATTACCACGGCAAATATATAATTTTAAGTCGCAAAACAGTTCATCCTCGTGTGTAGATTATGTAGGTGATGAAAAAATAATAATAAATGAGAAATTAAGATACACAATAGCAGCAATTCGTAAAGTAACCAATCAGAATCGTACAGGGTGGCGTAAATAATATATTTCAGTTATGATGGGTTGGAAATTAATTTACCTGGGCAGTAAGGAGTATTAAAGATAATTATATATTTTGTTTTAATCAAAACAACCTACACATTCAAGATGAAAAGTCAGTATTGTCTGTAATGCATTATTAAGAATAGAATGGTGATCAATTTGTATCAATCTCTTATAGAATCATTGTTGAGAATTCATTTTACGTCCACCGATTCACTAACCGGTACCCATATTTACACTAAACCTGATTAAGCTACCATATTTTACTTTGATGCATCTTATTTTTCAGCATTTAACGTTTAACATTGTGTTTAAATGCTGGAGGGCCCAAATATGCTAAATAAGTGCGCTTTGATGTTTGAATATTTTATTCTATTTTATTTAATTCATCTGGATAAACAACAAAATATATAGAACAGAAATAGAAAATAACGGACTGCTGAGCAATATATTATCAAATGTTTTACTTCTATTGCTGGAACGTGTTTTAATTTTGAATTGCTGTCATCTGGCAATGAACATCGTAGTATCTTTGAACTCTATCTACTTCTGCAAAATGTTTCACTTTATCTTCTATTTAAAAAAATCACCTTCAACACCTGAGAGAATTCTCTGCCGTCAAAGATGAGAAGCTGGTACTATGGGTACGTAGAGGCGTTTATTTGGTCTTTTCGCCATATTTTCAAACGACAGGGCAAGTGAAATGTTTTTGATTATTGGAGTCATTTTTCAACACTTATGCATATCATAACAATGTAAGCGAGTCTCTGTGGCAATTATAATAACAGAAAATATTTTCTGTGATGATTTATTACTATGATATTGGCATAATAATATTATGGTCTAATATCATGCTTTGTAATAAAATCCCACAGAAACCTAATATCTTGTCATTATAAGTACTTTACTTATATTGTTATGACATGCATAAGGGGCGGCGTAGTGTAGTGGTTAGCAATCTCGCCTTGCACGCATTGGGCCCGGGTTTGATTCCCGTTGAGGGTTGCCTTGCCGGAATGGAATCTCGGAATCTTTGCTCAGATGTTTGTCTGACTTGGTGGGAGCATTGGGTCAGATATTCGATCTTCCGCCCCTTACATGAAGTATTTAGAGTTGGGTGAATATTTCATGAGAGATTGTCGTCCTTCGGAGGGGACGTAAAGCCGTCGGTCCCATGTACAGAAGAGTCATACCTGTACATGTAATCGCAGTCAGTGTCGTAAAGAGTAGGGTATTCTACCCCTGATTGTTCCCAATCCCGTTCTGGTCATTGTAGGGGTACCCCTTGTAGAGTGTTTATCACTGTTGGGTATACCCGTGAGGATCACTCCTCTAAAGTGTAATAAAAAAAAAAGTTTTAAAAAAATGACTACCTGGTTGTTGATGAATTGATGGCCATAAGCTGGACAAAATTAAACGACAAAAATACACCGGTTGAATGTTAGGTTGAGGAATTGAAAGTATCTTCTACCTACTCAGAACAAGGTGGTTTTTTTTTGGATCGTTCAATAATTGATTTCATATTACAATTTTATTTTGATACCGAATTTGTTAAAATTCAACATGTTCACCAGATTTGGGATACCATCACAGCAAACATATTCACTTGGGTCCTGAAACAGTCCAACCCCGCACATCCACCCCCATGTGTAAAATGTTTAACCTATCGAGTGGTGAAAAGAAAAACAATTATGACAATTAAGAAATTGAGATAAACAATAGCAGCAATGCGTTCAGAAACTAATCATAATCGTCAAAGGTGACGTAAATAATATATTTAATTTATGATGAGTAAGATTTGGAAATTAACCTGGAATGTAAGGAGGATTAATAACAATTTTCTATTTTGTTTTAATCAAACAACATGCTTGCACATGATGACAAGTCAGTTATTGCTGGTGATGTATTATTGAGAATTTAATAAAAAAGATGATCAATTTGTATCAATCTATACTATCATTGTCGAGAATTCATTTCACGTCCACCGATTCACCAACACGTATTTACACTAAGCCTGATTTAGCTACCGTATGATAAGTTTGATACATCTTGTGTTTTAATTTATATCATTCATTAAATGATCAATTCAAATACTACAAGTTTCATATTCTGTTTCAAATACAGGGCCCAAATGCGCCAAATAAGTGTGGTTTGATATTTGAAATCATATAGCATCAAATGTTTCATTGTAATCGTAGGAATGTGTTATCATCTGGTAAAGAATATCGTAGTATTTTCTTACTAAAAAGTAGCTGCAAACTTCTGCAGTATTGTAATATTTTTACTTCCTTTTCTTTCAGGCCCCGCGAAGGAAAATATATTCATCTACGTGCGTATCACCTCGTGTTCTAAGTAATAATTTATCAATTGTCTATGTCAGGCCTGGTCTATGTTATATAAACACCATTTCATAAATTTGACCTTGAACATGTACGTCCCTGACTGCCTATATTTCCTTTCATTCATGAATTTGTTTGCTTATCTAAGGTAGTCTGTGGAGACTGATGAAAAAGTCATGAATCATTCAAAGTTTACAAAACATAGACCTCTATTTTAATTTCAAAGTAGTCAAAATACACATACTAGCCTGTGGGGACTGATAAAGGAAAGAAAAAGACAATAAGGATGCATGAGCTACTTACAGATTATTATTGTCCCCGGAGACAAAAGAATAAATAGTTAGAGTGATGAGTGGGAAATGTGTATGTTTGAGGTGCTGACAGGCTTGATGTTTTTTCTTTCAGTAAAAAAATTAATAAATGATAATACAGTGAGGTAAGCATTTACAATTTTTTAATCGTTATGTTTCCTGTCATGAAATGTTTTTCTCTCCTGTTTATTATTGCCCTCTTGATTTTTTTCCACATTTTATTCCACACAAGCGCGTGATCTTCTTCGTTTTGTAGTTGACAGTGCAAAACAAGGCCATTTTAGATATCAAGCCAACACATGAAAAATCACTAATTAAAGGGCAACATGGACGATGCGATATTACGCAGTGATTGCAAGACAAATACAAAAATTGTTTTAGTTTGTTTCGATGGTATAGACAATATTTTCATAGCAGTCATTTAGTAATTTACTACAGCAACACAAATTTAGTATGATGTATATTTCATTTAATATATAACAAATTTACGGTATAATAAGTGTGAGTCTCGAAACCGAAAATCCAAAATGCAAGAAAAATAATTCATGAATTCCTATCTTATCTAACGGAACTGTTCAATTTGTTTAAAATGTTAATGCGTTGTTGGTATTTACACAATTAATCCTTGCTTCTAGACCTGTAGAGCGTTAAAGTGGTAATAGCTTGGTTTCTGTGTACTAAAAAAACAGCATTAGTTTTAATTTTTTATCAATTGCTGTAATTTTATACATTATGCGAAAATGAAGACACTATTGAGCTGATGTAATTGTGGAAATTATTCAGTGCCTTATAGGTTTAGACTTTTATTAAAACGTACCTTGCGACTTATGTAAAAGGGCCATCACTCAATATTCTTGAATACTTATTTGAATTATTACATAAATCATTGTATAAATAAAACATGTAGTAATAACTCTAAAAGTATTATATAACCGCACAATGCAATTATTACAATAGTTCATCATGTTCTTCAGATTTGTCTATCTATATTTGATAAATGTCTCAATTTCTTAATCACTTAAGCTTTCAGCAATAGTATCTCACTTTTAAAGATCTAATTACCAACTAATATCTTAACCGAGAACATCAAGATATTCAAAATAATAAAGGCTGTCATAGCAGAACATTCCGTGCCCACGGTCCATAGACATATCCTAAGGATAACATACAGGTATGTGACACCACAATAGGAATTCAGTATGTTCTTGTCTAAATCTGTATCTGTAGAATACCTTGCTAAGAGGGTCTTCTACGGTATGCTGTTTGCATTTAGGGTTGTGTGAAAAAGCTGTTCTCTAATGTACCCCTTTCCTAATAAGTCTATGGAAGTCTGAGGAATATTATAATTTGCTAGATTACTTTTTACCGATCCTGATATGACAGGTCCATATTTTGGCTCTGAAATGTCATAGTCATGATAGTGTCATAAAAAAACACAAGAAATGCTGTTGTCTAATTACCAGAAGTCTTGTGGATCTCTTTTCTTGCACGTTAATGCTATATGACCTCAGGAACAACAAACTTTATGTACTGTAATCTTCGTCTTGTGGATAAATTTCTAGGAGGACCCTGATTGGTCGTGTTTGTGGCATAAGGAATTTGGTAACATAATACAGAAAAATTGGTTTCTGTATGTGGTGTATGAAATCTACGAAAACACTAAGCTTTGGTTTTTTTTTAGATTGGTTGATCTTTTTGTTTTTTGGATATTCACATTTTCTTGAATATTTCAATGTCGTGAAATAGTCATGTGAAGTGTGGAGGAAAATGTTTCAAAATATTAAACGTTTCTGTTCTTATTGTTTATCTTTTGTTTTACTTCTCTATATACGTAAGCCGCCAGGAACTAGGAATAACATCGATTGATTTTGACATCTTTAAATATGAAAAATGGAATTTGTCTTAGTTTCATCTAGTTGATTATTGTGTCCTTGATGTACAGCTTTAGATTATCATGATCATGGTAAATTGCCTTTTAGTTTGGCACAAATCATGAGTCTTGAACATTTAGTTGAAATGTCACAACGTGAGTGAACACCGTGTTTTTAATTAATTGCGATGTGTTCTTATTTAATTGCATAGGGATCTTATTTAATTGTGTCTTGTTCCAACCTACTTCTCTGTCTTGTTTTGCCTCAGGAAAAGTGGTTGGTCAATCTTGTTTAAGTCTCATGTTATGCAAAATGCTGTTTTCTTATTCAATTGTAGAGTTCAGTCTTTTCTAACCCGTCTGGCCTCATGATCAATTAATGATAATGGTTTGAATCTTGCTTTGAATTTTGACATTTTCTATCGTTATATTTATATATAAAAAGCTCAATCGATGTCTGAGTGTATATTTTTCCCGGATCAGAAAAAGTGAAACAAAATCATATCACACGGTACAGTGATTGATTTTTTATAGAATAAATAAAGTAGAATAGAACAATAAGAGAAGACAATCTGTTTTATTTTACTCCTACTACAGAGTAATCACATTTTTAGTACTGGGACAGTGTTCAAACCGATTAGAATTATTCAGCATCTACAGTGAAATAAATTTAATTTAATGTAGGTTGATTTCTTCTTAGAACTGTGTATATACCATTGTAACCATGGCAACATGTTACTGACTTTTCCGGTAACATGATGTAAACGTCCATTAATGTTGTCATGATAATAGCATAGTAACATTATGGTCTAATATTATGTCTGGTAATAATATGGCAGGAAAATGTATCCCGTCATTATAATTAACAGTGGAGTCTCTTCACTTATATTGTTATGACAAGCATAAATGAGGGAAAAGTGCTTATAACCAGGTAAACGATGATAAATGATGGAGATAAGTTCAACTATACTCTACCTAAGAGGAATGAACTTTCTGGAAGATAAGATATAAGCTGCGGTACAAACTAAAAGCCAGTCAACAATAAAACAATATATATTGGTATTCGTCTTGAATGATAAGTCTGAAGATCTAGATTTATTTTGGCAGAGTTTTATTTCAGTAATTTGCAAAGTATCTTCGATCAACCTTTTTTTCATTTGAATCCCTTTTCGATGTTTTAATTTGTAGATAATATTATCTCATACATTCCAATGCTTGTGCAAGTTCACATAGTCTTTGATCCTTTCATTTTCGCATAGGAAAGTATGTGCATGTTGACTATTTTAAAATATTTGTTCTTAATAGCGACTCTACAATTACAATTTATGATCCAATTTGTGTCTTTTTATGACAATATAATATGATTATATATCCTAAAAAGATTTGTTTGGTTAGTTGTTTACTCATACGTAATACCTAAATATTTTCGAGTTTTCAAGATGACCACCATTTGAAAAAAAGAGAATAATTTATCATAAAATTTTTCTACCTTCACGCCAAATATCATGCTTTTATAACACCCCGCACAAGTTCACCCCAAAAAACCTGCAAAAAATATCCTTATGTAAATTTGAAATATGTATTTTTGTAAATCTTGAATATTTCATGACTTTTTCATGAGTCCCTACAGACAAACCTCAGGTAAGAAATTTTAATTTAAAAATACATCAAGACCAAAATATAAGGAAAAAACAAGATCAAAATAATGAAATGGATTTTACATAAATAATACATGAATGTTCTCGATTCATAAATGAAGTTGTAATTATTGGCGACGCCAGGGTGTCTTCCTTGGCGCTTTTGTTCGTTTTTACACTTAAAGTCTTTTAAAAGTCCTAATTGATTAGCCAATTTGTATAACTTTATACACCATAATGTGACTTAATATATATATGCGACTTGAAACGTACTGTATAAATTTGCTTACAGTGTAGATATCAAACAAGCACAAATAGTTGATTATGGCGGTGTAAAACTTATAATCAATTTCGCGTCTTTACGCAGATTACAGAAGGTTTTCTGGAAAGTATGTAGTATGTGAAGTGTCAAATACAGCAGAAGTTGATTTGGTGCTTTTCAGAATTGAAAATGGAAATTAGGAAACATTTTTTACTAAACGGGGAACAAACAAAGACATATTCTTACAATATCATTATAATTCATTGTGTAAAGCGCCAGATATATTTCGTCATTTTACCAATAAAATCCAGACAGATGAATGCATATTAACCTCGAGTTCCCAGACAATATTATCGATCGGAATAATCCGCTAAAACTACAATTAGAATGATAAAAAATCAAGACAGTGACAAACATTCCAAATGAAAATGTTTCTTATTTGAGAAAAATGAAGTAGTCAGCAAATCTTTTCAACAGAATAAAATTCACAGTATCTGTCAAGGACAGATTTCAGATTATATTGAAAAGACCAAGGTAATTTTGGTATTTTTTGAAAACAACGATAACCAAAGAAAGTAATGTGCCATGAATGATCAAAATGCTACAAATGAGTAATTATTGCAAAATGTGTCATGATGCGAAAAATATTTCACCATCATAAACATTTTGATAAATGGTCAAACATATTACTCCATGGCAAATATTTTACACCATGTGAAAAAATTAAAATTAAAATTTTCATTCCAAATGAAAACTTAACATAGTGGTGAAAATGTAACGCCATGAGAACAATTGTGAATGAAAATGACTACAAAAATGACGAAGTACATTTAGGCCTTAACACTCATTCCCATATGATTGATTAAATACATTCAACAGATTAGGTCATTATATTAGTAAAATACAAGCTAAATGTGATCAAAAAAGATGGATTTATACATAAATGACGCAAAGCATTTTGATAATATTGATACAGGCACAGTTTTCTAAAATAAAAATACCACTTCTTTACGTCATTTGAATTTTTTTGGCTCATAATTTGCTTTGAGTTCAAAATATCATGATGCACATGATCAGGTGTGATTGTGATGGCTATTAGGCCTGTTCTGAAGAGAAACACACTTCGAATGGAACAGTAGTCCTACAATTATAATGAAACATTTGGTGCTAACCGTACTTACTAGCTATGTTAATTCCCATGCCCAGCCTTAAAAGGAAAATGTCAATTCAATTTTCAATTCAAGCTTTATTTCCATTAAAATATTACAGGAATGCAGTTAAGTACAAACACAAAAAAGAAGACATATGGAGCAATAGACTGGATGGCCAAAAAGGCCTGTAAAGTAGTCTACACCTTTTAAAATAAATAAGTAACATAAAAAAACACCATTGATGTCAAAAAGTATTTGTATTGAACGATTTACATTTATTAATCAAACTCATAGCTTAATTCGGGTTCAGTGTTAATATTGGTTTGACGACTCGGTAGTATATGCACATTAATTTCCGGATCTCACTCATCATAACCAATGTATTCATACCAATGTCTAAAGACATTCGTCATCTCACGACGTGGTCACACCCTCCTTCTTATAACATTTGCCTTTTGCCCTGATTATTTCTTTAGATAAAACATTTAAGACCATGTTCCTGATCAAATTGTTCTTTGGAACTTGTAGCAGAGATGGAATATTATGTCCACTTCCCCGAAAATCAGTCACTCCTTTTCAAAACAGTTGATGAAAGCTCAAATTTAATGTTTGCCAAAAATGGCTTCCTGTCTTCCTAAAGAAGTAATGCTGCAAACAGGCCCGTAACCAAAAAATTTTTTTTTCAAGGGTTGGGCGGATTTGCAAAAACGTGGACCTTTTGGAGGAAAAATTTGCTGAAAAAGTTTTTTTTTTCAGTAGTTTTCCAAGCATGTTTAAACATGATCATATTCAGGCGTTTTCAACCTAAAATGTGTTGACTTTTTTATTTTTCTTTCAGTAAAAAAAAATAATAAATGATAATACAGCGAGGTGAGCATTTACCATTTTTATTGTTATGTTTCCTGTCATGAAATGTTTTTCTTTCCTGTTTATTCTTGCCCTCATAATGTTTTTTTCCACATCTTATTTCACACAAGCGCATGATCTTCTTCAGAGTATTTTGAAGTTGACAGTGCAAAACAAGGCCACTTTAGATATCAAAACAACACATGAAAAATCACTAATTAAAGGGCAATGTGGACGATGCGATATTACGCAGTTGATGGCAAGACAAGTACCAAAATTGTTTTAGTTTGTTTATTGATGGTATAGACAATATTTTCATAGCAGTCATTTAGTAATTTACTACAGCAACACAAATTTAGTACATTTCATTTACTATATAACAAATTTACGGTATAATAAGTGTGAATCTCGAAACCGAAAATCCAAAATGCAAGAAAAATAATTATCATGAATTCTTATCTTATCTAGCGCAACTGTTAAATTTGTTAATGCGTTGTTGGTATTTACACAATTAATCCTTGTTTCTAGACCGCGCGTGCAACGCGTAAAAGTGGTAATAGCTTGGTTTCGGTGTACTAAAAAACAGCATTAGTTTTAATTATTTAGAACATGAAGACACTATTGAGCTGATGTAATTGTGGAAATGATTCAGTTCCTTAGGTTAAGGTTTTAATTAAAACATACCTAGCTTGAGACTTATATATACTTAACATTCTTGAATGCATATATGTGAATTACATTGTATTACATAAATCATTGTATAGATAAAACATGCAGTAATAACTCTAATAGTGTTATAAAACCGCACAATGCAATTATTACAATAGTCATCATCTTCATTGTTCATTTTCTATATTTCAGATTTTTCTATCTATATTTGATAAATGTCTCGATTTCTTAATCACTAAAAGCTTTCAGCAATAGTATCTCACTTTTAAAGATCTAATTATCAAGTTATATCTTAACCGAGAACCTGAAGATATTCAAAATATAAAGGCTGTCATAGCACAACATTGCCGTGCCCACGGTCCATAGACGTATCCTAAGGATACAGGTATGTGACACCACAATAGGAATTCAGTATGTTCTTGTCTAAATCTGTATCTGTAGAATACCTTGCTAAGAGGGTTTTCTACGGTATGCTGTTTGCATTTAGGGTTGTTTGAAAAAACTGTTTTCTAATGTACCCTTTTCCTAATAAGTCTATGGAAGTATTATATTATAATTTGGTTTGCGCAGTTTGAGTATCCTTTTAAAAGAAAACGCTAGATTACTTTTTATCGATCCTATTATGACAGGTCTATAAAATGTCATAGTCATAATAGTGTCATAAAAACACCAGAAATGCTGTTGTCTAATTACCAGAAGTCTTATGGATTCTTGCACGTTGATGCTATATGACCCCAGGAACAACAAACTGTATGTTCTGTGATCTTCGTCTTGTGGATTATTTTTTAGGACCCTGATTGGTCATGTTTGTGGCATAAAGAATTTGGTAACATAATACAGAAAAATTGGTTTCTGTATGTGGTGTATGGAAACTACGAAAACACTTTAAATTGGTTGATCTTTTTGTTTTTTAAATATTCACATTTTCTTGAATATTTCAATGTCGTGAAGTAGTCATGTGAAGTGTGAAGGAAAATGTTTCAACATATTAAACGTTTCTGTTCTTATTTGTTTATCTTTTGTTTTACTTCTCTATATACGTAAGCCGTAAGGAATAACATCGACTGATTTTGGCACCTTTAAATATGAAAAAATGGTATTTGTCTTAGTTTCATCTAGTTGATTATTGTGTCCTTGATGTACAGCTTTAGATTATCATGATCATGGTAAATTGCCTTTTAGTTTGGCACAAATCATAAGTCTTGAACATTTAGTTAAAATGTCACAACGTGAGTGATCTGAACGCCGTGTTTTTATTTAATTGCGATGTGTTCTTATTTAATTGCATTGGGATCTTATTTAATTGTGTCGTGTTCCAACCTACTTCTCTGTCTTGTTTTGCCTCAGGAAAATTGGTTGGTCAAATTTGTTTAAGTCTCATGTTATGCAAAATGCTGTTTTCTTATTCAATTGTAGAGTCAAGTCTTTTCTAACCTGTCTGGCCTCATGATCAACTAATGATAATGGTTTGAATCTTGCTTTGAATGTTGACACTTTCTATTGTTATACTATATATATATATATGGCGCCATTTCTAGAATAACTTATCATAAAATGTTCTACCTTCACGCCAAATGTCATGTGCTTTTATAACACCCCACACAAGTTCATCCAAAAAAAACCTGCAAAAACTACCCTTATGTAAAATTGAAATATGTTTTTGTCAATTTTGAATGTGTCATGACTATTCCATGAGTCCCCACAGGCAAACCTCAGGTAAAAGAATAAATGTCATCAAGAGCAAAAAATAAGGAAAAAACAAGATCAAAATAATGAAATGGATTTTACATAAATAAAACATGAATGTTTTCGATTCATAAATGGAGTTGTAATATTGTTGACGCCAAGATGTCGAACTTGCCGCTTTTGTTCGTTCTTAAACTTAAAGTCTTTTACAAAGTCCATAATTGACTAGTCCATTTGTTGAACTTATACATACCATAATGTGACTTAATCCGACTTGAAACGTACTGTATAAATTTACTTTCATTAGTTTTAAGACATGTTAGCCGAAGAGAACCCCCCCCCCCAAAAAAAAATAAAGGACTTCACCAAAATGTAATTCTTCTCCAACTTTAGTGTCATGAGATTAAATCGGCATTGGATCCAAAACGTGCAAAATGAAGAAAATAGAGTAGATACCAAACAAGCACAAATAGTCGGTTATGGCGGAGTAAAACTTATAATCAACTTCACGTCTTTACGCAGATTACAGAAGGTTTTCTGGAAAGTATGTAGTATGTGAAGTGTCAAATACAGCAGAAGTTGATTTGGGGCTTTTCAGAATTGAAAATGGAAATTAGGAAACATTTTTTACTAAACGTGGAACAAACAAAGACATATTCTTGCAAGATCATTATAAATTCATTTTGTAACACGCATTCCCATATGAGTGATTATATAATAATTTTTGTATTTCTGATGACACGTTAAGCTCAGGCTCTTCCATCAATTAACTATTTTTTCGCTGCTACTGAACAGCTAATTAAATGCATTCAAAAGAATATATTTCTAGAATCTAGACGTTTGTTTAGATTTTTTTCTACCTTAACATAGATTAGGTCATTATGTAGTCAAATACAAAGCTAAATGTTTCCGAAAATGATGGATTCATACCAGCCAAAATGACGCAAAGCATTGTGATAATATTGATACAGGCACAGTTTTCTAAAACAAAAATACCACTTCTTTCCGCCATTTGAAATTGTTTGGGCTCATATTTTGCTTTGAGTTCAAAATATTATGATGCACATGATCAGGTGTGATTGTGATGGCTATTAGGCCTGTTCTGAAGTGAAACACACTTTGAACAGCAGTCCTACAATTATAATGAAACATTTGATGTACAGAAACACGTAACCGTACTTACTAGCCATGTTTATACCCATGCCCAGCCTTAAAAGGAAAATGTCAAAACGTATTTTGTATTAAACGATTTAAATACATTTAATAATCAAACTCATAACTTAATTCGGGTTTCAGTGTTAATATTGGTTTGACGAATCGGTAGTATACGCACATTAATTTCCGGATCTCACTCATCATAACCAATGTATTCATGCCAATGTCTAAAGACATTCGTCATCTCACGACGTGGTCACACCCTCCTTCTTATAACATTTGCCTTTTGCCCTGATTATTTCTTTATATAAAATATTGAAGACCATGTTCCTGATCAAATTGTTCTTTGCAACTTGTACGAGAGATGGAATATGTTAACTTACCGAAAATCAGTCACTCCTTTCAAAACAGTTGATGAAAGCTCAAATTTAATGTTTGCCAAAAATGGAAAACTGACTTC
>JXSR01S001802.1:68404-79536 GCA_000969725.1 Ophiothrix spiculata
TAATTGCTAATCGGTCAAGCATTTTCTTGCAAGAAACTAGAAATAGCTTTTGCTAATTACCGGTAGCTTTTTCTTACAAGTAAATGCTTACCCTTTTGAATACAAATTGAAGAAAACATTAAAGAAAAAGCAATTTCTTCTTTTATGAATTCGGCCTAATGTTTCGTCTACCGCGTGATAGTTTTCAGACACAAATGTTGCAGCAAGTCACTCCACATTTTCGGTATCAATTTGTCGCTGTTTTCGACAAATAGCACGATTTATATAATCTATAGTAAGGCAACACTAGTATACTTCAGCGTATTTTCTTACGCAGCACAAATATAGCAGAAACCATGAATGTATACCAGTGCTAAGCTCCTCATATAGGATCTTAGTAAAATGTAAGTATTTGCTACATGTTATAAGCAAAAGGTCAGCTTTGTGAATACAATTGTAAGCAATTACTAACCAGACGAGCAATTGCTTGGAAGGGATTAGAAATAGCTTTTGCGGCCTTGAGAGAGCTTTTTCTTGCAAGTCAATGCTAGCTTTTAAGAATAGAAATTCAAGAAAAGATTATAGAAATAGCAATTGCTACTTTTATGAATTCGGCCTATTGGATGATCTCATCATGAGCTTGTGTGATCTAGCTAAGCAGCGCAGAAAAAAACAAGGTTTTATATCAAACTCTATTCATGAAAGAGGCAATGAGGATAAAGTGCCTTGACCAAGGACACATCACGTTGACACAAGTGGGGCTCGAACTCATAACCCATGAGTTCATAATGAGACGCGTGCCTTATCTTCCCGGCCATACGTGCTCCTCCATCAGAACTCAAAATCAGTAGGACGATAGTTCGAGCCAACGATTTATGTCTTTAAGGCTACAGTCCTTTTTTCGTCTCGCTTGACTGAATGTCATATTTACTGCATGTTTTGGCCTACTTACACATGTCTGATCATCACAATTTTGGCGTACATATGTAATAGAGTCTTTAATTTATACATGAGCCTTTACTAATGATTTGACAATCATGATCAAGATCAAAATGGGTTCAACAGACTACTTCGAAATAGTTGACCTCTTTTTGCCGAAATCTCATAATTTCAAGCACTTCAAATGACACGATTTCGTTTTTTATTTTGGTAAGTTGAATTCCAAAGATTCACAATAGAATTATGCATGTCATTCAACACAGAAAACATAAATTAGTCAATCTAACGCATGACTAACAAAAGCTAGTCAATTTTACTAGTCTGAACAGAGGGACTAACTAGGGTGCTCATGTTCGGTAATTATGATTAATCATATGTTCTGGACCAATTATAAAATGTAACCGTACTAGTCAACATTGCCTGACTAACGTCACTTAGCAAGTTTGACTAAGTTGAAGCCAACATAATTATGACAGTAATGGTGATCTTTCTTTTTGCAAAATGTATCTGTTATAAACAAGTATGTTAAGGTAAAATATTGTTCATTCAATACGTGTTTAATATACAATAATATTGCTTAATAAAGGCGGATGCTAAAAGACAAAAAAAAAAGTTGAAGCATGCAGTCTATGACTAGTATGAGGTGTCAGTTTTTTGATGAATTCTCTGACTAATTAGCTCCACTTATGCATGACTGGTGACCAGCTTGAGGTCCCGGGCTTAAGATGTGAGTGTTTTTGACGAATATCCTGACTAATTTGCTCTACTAATTTGAATTAATTTTTGCGTAAAACTACTAGCGGGAAAAACTCACTGAAAACAAAAACTAGTCAAGCAGCTGCTTGACTAACTTAAACTATTCAGGCAGGTTAGTCCAGCTTGCCTGACTAGTTTGACGTTGGTCAAGCCAAATTTCAAACTAGTCAAGCCTGCTTGACTAGTATTAAAAGCCCACTTGACTAACGTGCGAATTGCTTGACGAGTTTGCCAGACTGTTGGTCAAGCTCGATTGAATAGCTTAACTTTAATAGTCACACTGTGCCCGGTCAGGTGGAGTCTTTGAGGACAACATGGTAGACAGCACAGACATGTGAAACATCGTGCCGTCGTTTGACCTTATAAATGTCACCGTCATGTACTACTGCTCACTGACTATTTTGGTGGTACTGATATGTCACTCTTAAACTCTCTCTACATTATTGACGGATTAGCTACACAGCGTGGATTAAGCTTAAAAGCTTGTTATCGTATACATTTTCACCTCTTCCAGCTTGTTAGTCATGCAAGTTAGTCATAACAGCTTGACTAGTTTGACCATGCTAGTCAAACCTGTATGACTACTCACTTAATTTCCATGACCAACAGTTAATTAGTTCTCTAGAGCACCTTTTTGGGTAGCTCCAAGTTGGTCGTTTTCTAGTCAAGCTCCTAGTATGCTTTAGTCAAATAAACTTGACTAATCTTACCAGACAAATTTTGAATTAGTCCCCCAAGCTTGACTAACACAAGAAATCTTGACTAAGCTTACTGACAAATTTTAAATTAGTCTACCAAGATGGACTAACAAAGCAAAAAAGCATAGTTCCTAGTACACTGTCATCGACTAACCCTATAATAGCAATTAAAATTAGTCCAGAACAACTGACTAGTATTTGCTAAGTTCTCTAGAGCACCGTCTTGACTACTCTCTCCTTAGTCAATGTGACCAATATTAAATGTTAAATATATTTCCGATAAAGGCGTTGGCTAGCTCGTTTTCCAGTGTCAAAAAAAATACACCAAGGTACACAAAACTAACACCCAACTAACATAACTATGACTGAAAGCATTAAGAAAGCGCACCTCAACTATTTTCTGTTGTAAGCGCAACTGTAAGAAAAACCAAATTGCCCGCCAAATTCACCGAAAACCAAATATACTATCAAACCAAATATACTATATAATTGGTCCTCAGATTGTTCAAAGGAAAGGAAATTCGGGGTCAATCGGTTTTATTTTTGACAAAGGGCATTAAAACTCCGTCAGCTGTATAGAGCTAAAACTTACAAATAATGAAAACTGTTTCGGTAACAGAGATACATGCACATCGACTACCAAACCAGTGTACGTTATTCGTACGTCATTCGTACAGATCGTGATGTGTGAGAGAGCCCTAACATTACCTAATTAAAAATGTGCATTTGATGTTCAAGCATGCATGATTAAAAGTAACTATAATGGGTTTATCCAGTGTAATTTATGTCGTGGAAATGGGGCACACATATTTTAAAAGCAATGGGCCTATAGCTTTGATAATAAATCCTGTTAAATCCTACATACATGATAAAGAAAATGATCCATTAGGCTTGTTT
The DNA here is from genome assembly GCA_000969725.1 of Ophiothrix spiculata. Classification (NCBI taxonomy): domain Eukaryota; kingdom Metazoa; phylum Echinodermata; class Ophiuroidea; order Amphilepidida; family Ophiotrichidae; genus Ophiothrix; species Ophiothrix spiculata. The sequence goes on from JXSR01S001802.1 coordinate 71,674, forward strand.
TTTAGGGTTGAAGGTTGTTGAATCTTATAAATGCTATTGGGTTATCAAAACAGCCATTACATCCATACTGTTAGTATTGTTTCCCAACCATCTGGCGTTTATTTCGATGTTCTTCCAGACGACTCTCATTTTTTAAACTGTGCTCTCACCGAATGGTCCAGTACTCCCCGCAGTTTACGCTGGGTTTGTGTTACGCTATATAATCACATACCACAGGTCAAACATTTTTAAAGTCAATAGAGTTCGTAATTACTGTTGCATAGTAACTGACAACATATCAAGCTGTTTTCCTTGGATAATTAGTTTAAAAACAAAGTGATTTTTTCCACTTTTTCTAATAGTCATCGTATAAAATACATGTCTGTCTTGCCAAAAACGTGAACATAATTTTTTTGATCATACCAATCGACGATGGACGTCATCAACCCTTAAGAAAATCATTTTTAACAATTGCTTCTTCCACCCGACCGTTATATTGGGTAGTTATTGACCATAAGCAAATATTTTTTTTTTGCTTTACAAAACTTGTGAAGAAGATTTGTGTTGTCACTTGTTTTGAGTTTCCTTTAGAACGCACACCTTATCTTCATTAATTTAAAATTCTGTTGTAGATCGTATTACCGACATCTTTGGTGAATATTGTTATTATAGATATTACTACTATCATAGCTAAATACTCTTATCAATATACCATCAAGTTCTACTTGAAACTCAAAAGCAATTTAGGAATGTAAAGTTATCACACTTTGTAGAAAAAAGATGGTACGAATAAGAATGTAAAAGTTAGCACACTTCGTAAGTAGGAAAATAAAGATGATACGAAGGATTATTTTGAATAGAGATTTACGCCTGCTGTTTATCTAAAAGTACACTATTATCATTTGATGATATCATTGCACATATTTGGCACATAATAGATCCTTCAAGCCCTTTGGGCATGGAGAATCTTGAACAAATTTCTCATCGTTTGGTATTTACCCGATGATCCTTATGGTCTTATGGGAGGAACTATTCCTTTTCTGACAGAAACGAAATGACTGTAAATAAACAGAAATATCAATCTCCTGTTAAGAAGTTTGCCCCGGGTCCAGTCAGAACAAATTTCTCATCGTTTGGTATTTACCCGATGATCCTTATGGTCTTATGGGAGGAACTATTCCTTTTCTGACAGAAACGAAGATGACTGTAAATAAAGAGAAATATCATTCTCCTGTTTAAGAAGTTTGCCCCGGGTCCAGTCAAATAAAATGTGACAACGGTTTAAGTTGATCTTGTTTTCGTCCTTTGTCAGTAATATTTACTTTCGATTTCCAATCCTTTTACACTCTTACAAAAACATAATTTTTTTTTAAAAATATTTGAGTCGATGCAAGGAGTTTCTTCTTTTCTAACTTTTTATTGTTATTTTTATCTAGCACAAGAAGAGATGGGATTTTACTTCTTTTACTTAATTGAGGATTGTAATGCTTTCATATGCCCGATTTCTTTCAAATGAATAGGACCGACTCCGACTGTATTAACATTTTTACTATGTGTTTTGTAGAATTATTATACAAACAGGCAAAAAAATAGGCAAGAAAACCACACAAAACAAACTACTACAGAATCAGCTGCACAATCATTGGTCTTATTTCACCACTTGTAAGTGAATGATACTCAACAAACTAAATATTAGACAAAAAGATGACTGTTAATAAACAGAAATATCAATCTCCTGTTTTGGAAGTTTGCCCCGGGTTATCCTTTACCCTAGTATTACCAACGTATTTTTGTAACGTTTGTTGTCAAGGTGACCATCCCCCTGTTAACTTGAAATTGACACACCTGAAGCTACAGTCTGTACCATGATAGTATAGGGCGGGGTCTCATATTTCTTGATACCAAAACATGTACATCGGCCAAAGCGTTACGCAATTATGACGTGCTTCCGACCAAATCAATTGACTTCACATTTTACAAATCATGTTTTTTTTTTGATAAAACAATACACATGATAAGGAGCCATTTTGCATCGCAATTATCGCTTTACGACAACCTACACAGAGCCATAACTGTATTTTGTGGGTGTCTGTTTGATTGTTATAAAATGAGATTTGAAAATATATAAAAGTTGACTTCAAATTTTACAAATCATTTTTTTGATAAAACTATACACATGAAGGAGCCATTTTGCATCGCAATTATCGCTTCACGACAACCTAAAAAGAGCCATAACTGTATTTTGTTGGTGTCTGTTTGATTGTTATAAAATGGGATTTGAAAATATATAAAACGCAGTGTCGTAACCAGATATTTACCTTTGAGGGGAAAAACTGGGGCAAAAAACTTTTGCAGCGGGGGAAAGAAATCTTGCTAGGACACAAAAAGGTACACCTACAACTTTTTAATATAGCAAATTTGTGCTATTTTGGTGCAAATTTTCGAAATTTTCTTAATATTGACAAAATTTGTGAAAACTTTGAAAAGTAAACACATAAAAGAGTTACAAATTTTGCATATTTGCATCAGCAGTGTATTTTCTTGATTTTTTCTTTGGAGGGTGCAAGCGGGGCAGACATTTTAACGCACGGGGCGGGCTTAACTTAAACTTAGAAAAGTTGTAGTGCTTGTATTTTCTAATAAAATTTGTTGTTATTTTGCAAGACTTTTTACCCAAAAAGCTATCATTTATGTTGTTTCTTCATGTAACAGTGATTGTGTTCTCAGCTTAACTACATAACATTGCTAAAATGTTTTTGTAAACCTTTTCAACAAGCTTCAAAATTGGAAGAAATGGGTTCTCATGATGCTGATTTTTGCCCTCAAATATAGCTAAAACCCAAGAGCTTCCGGAGGCTCCGCCCCTGGACCCCATCAGGGGCCATAAGGCGGGCCCCTGGACCCCACCCGCTAGGGCTTCGCGGCAAACCGCTCGCAATCGCTGCAAGCCGCTCAAACAGTTAATTTCTTGCAGAAAATATTTCAGAATTACTTCATGCTCCCAGACAGCCAGTTTTTATTTCGATGCCCTGTCCAGCCCCCTGCACACCCCGCCCGTTGATTACGCCACTAATAAAAAGTGAAAAAGGAGACTGCGTCTTCTGTCCCTTTGCAGTGGGTGGTCATAAATAACCAACCATTTCCGTTAAGATATATTGTATTTAAACAATCTGTGGAGAAAAACTTCAGCTACTTTTTTAGCGATTGACGCTTCAGGGGTAGTTTCTACAGAAATGGAGAAAGGTATGTAACTTTATAACTTCATTATATCACAGTGTAATTACCGACAAGATTATGACGTTCACGTCCCTTGACCAAAATGTAGTTTCGCCGCAAGGACTATGGGCTGTTTTATCCTTGACAAACAAGAAATCAAAATCAAATATAGCTGAAAGCAATTTGTGACCTGATCAACAACCTCATTTACTCATTTGTCAACCACAATTTAATTAAAGTTGGTATCAGTTGATTCATCGTTCTTTACGTTACACATTGAAGTCAGTCTACCTTTCGTGGTGCTTTATGGTTTATTCAGAGTCTTGTCAATATGCATCGATTGATGCCCATCGACGCGCAGTCTTTACACGCGCCATGCATAAGGAATAGCGCGTGAAAAAGACTGCGCATCGATGGGCTTCGTACGATGCATATCGACAGACTCTGAATATACCATTCCAGTGACGGAGGACCATTTTTAGATAATATTAGGATGATTATTGATAAGATACAAAAGGGAAGTTATTAAAGCTTTAAGTGCGTGATATGAATGTTAAAAATATAGCAAAAAAAAGATGTTGGTACATGCGCTTATTCAAGGACAAGATCCATAAAGAGAAATAGAACAACATTGTATATGTCACAATTTCAATGCAAAGATACAGAAGATGATGCCAAACTTTTCTTAATTTGTAAAGCAGTTTAAGAAAAAAATGTGTATTTTTTCAATTATTTATCAAAGTGAAGTTATATGAAACAGATTCTGATATTTGATAGAGCAAGGCCATTTACATATACTGCTTTTTACATTGTGCGGGAAAAATAATACTTGTGTCCTTTGCGTTTAAGTACAATTCAAATTAGCCATTTTCTGATACGTTTGAATTAGAGATGTTTTTTGTACAGCCTCTCATCAATAACTGCGAATTCGTCAATATTACAATATTTCATGATATTTACACATACATTTGAATATTTTAATTGAATTTCCAACTTAAAGGAAAATATGTAGAGGTCGCATATTAGAAGTACGTTTAACGTTAAAATCAATCTTTATAGCATGGCGCCTCAATGCTATGTAAAGGACGATGCCAGTTTTGGTTTGTGTGTGTCTTTGCGATGTATGTGTGTTTGGTTAAGAAAACATAATGGGATAAAAAGAAACAATTATTCATCGTTAAATTTACATAGTGACGTATCACGTTTTTTAAAACATACTGACATATCTCATGTGAAAGATGACTGCAATACTGAGATAAACGCCCTTTTTAAATGCTACTTTGCTAATGTTTTCACAAATAAAGTTTGCCGATTTTACGCCTCTTAGGGGCTGGGAAGGTACTTTTCGTAAAGTACACCATATCTTTTATATTGTCTTTACTGATATCATTGTATATATTTAGCTCATGATACATCTTCCCAGCCTTATTACTTAAGGGTATGATGGTTTTTGATCAAATGCTTGATCTCTGTTATTTGCCTAAGGATCATTATGGTCTTACGTGAGAAGCTACTGCTATTCATTTAAAAAACACAGAAATATCAATCTCGTGATATTTAGGTTTGCCCTGGGTCCAGATAAACAAATTTTAACAATGGCTTAAGCTAATCTTGTTTTCGTATTCAGGTACAGTTACATTCGATTTCAAAGCCTTTTTTACTTTTAGAGACCATGTTTTGACAAAACCAATATTTATGTGGACGCAGAGATATGTTTTTCTTAACTTTAGTTTTCTTATTTTTCCTCTACCTCATGAGAAACCATATTTATTAATTTAAAATATTCCAGATATAGGACATAGTTTCATATACTAGTCTTGGTTTAATAACAGACATGATTTTTAATCACCAGTGTATAATACTTCTTTTTATTTAACATCGTATTATCAACCAATTTCAATTGCAATATAAAGTTTTGAAACAACAATAAGCTTCCTTTTAGATCTGACCACCGTTTGTCTTTTCAAATGAATGTATTCCAAACATGCGAACGCTGGTGCCAAACTTGTGCCACTGGTTCAAGGTTGACACATCATGCTGAATTAGTGCCATAAGCTAAAACGCAGTATCTGCATTTCAGAATATGCACGCTGGCTTAATTTAACAGGAAGACTCCTGCAGAAAAGAGCAGACAATTAGTATCGACAATACCAATGCTTTCTTCATGCAACTTTCTAGCACAGGAAAGATAAAGTGGACGTAAAAAACATCGAATTCAATCTTTTAAATTTGTGTATAGTGTGTATTTATATTGTGCAACAGAAATAACAAATAACATGTCCTTTGATGCAATACAAATTAGCAATTGTGATAAATTTCAATCAAGTTGAGAATATTTTTGTTGAATTATATCGTTCGTCATGCTTCTTAACAAACTGTCTCACTTTCCAGCTCACTTCTTGGCAAACTTGAGATTTTGGTTATTACCAAGGAAATTTTAATTCAAAGCAATAAGCTAACGAATGAAGTTTTTTCCCCTCTAATTTGTTTTTTAAACTTGACATCAACATAAGGGTAAGACAGCTATTTTAGTAGCGTGAAAATATTTTGTAATGAAGTAAATTGTAAACAGTTCTCTCGATAACAACCACAAGATTCCATCAACATCTTAATATTTTCATGTGATATTAATATATATTTGACTTTTGGTATAATTGAATTTTTCAATTAAAAAATGAAATTGTGTTGTAAAACAAATTCATTGTGATGTCTTCCTTAAAGGCGTAAGGCAACACTTGTTTGGTACGATCATGACACAAAATCGATTAAAATATTTTATGATATAAGTGAACGCTCAAATTAATTTAATTTAGGGGGAAGTGAAATAAAAATTGAGAAAATTGGCTACAAAGTAATTGATGTTTCCAAAGATCTGCCCTAGATTTAAAGCAACGTTTATGAAGAAAAAAAATCAAATATATCATTGCTTAAATACTACAGGTATATAGTAACTAGAATAATTATACGGCTTGAAGACGGCCCAGTTTATGACTGATAAGGGAGCCTTTTTAACGTACTTTGTCATGTTTGTGTAACTATTTCAAAAGTTATTATTTCTAAGATTAAATTACCAATCATTAAGTTTACTGTGTGTGTTAAACAATATTGCAAACATATACGATTCTAAACAGACTATACTAAGGCTTTTATGAATATGGTAACATTTTTATGTTTGACACAAACAAGCGATCACTGACATAATCACAAGTATCTAGTAACAAAGTTGTTTGACTTGTAAAAGAAACGAGGAAAAACTACACTTATAATGTTAACATTTTCATCCCAAATTTCATCTGCTTGCGTCTTTATTTAAATGAACTTTGTATATTAAATCGAAAGTAAAGATCACGCAAGGTAAATTTGTCTTCATTATGATACGATATAAGATGCTTATGTAACTCTATTCTAAATTTAATGAAGTACGTAACAAAAGGATCTATCGACGTATTGGAAGCATACATCTGTTGAATAAAGTGAGCTCCTGCGTGGAATATTTTATTTAAAGTTTTTAACACAGATGAAACCGATCGTTATCCAGCTGTCGTAAGCAACTGCTGTTTGCAGGAAACACATCGAATTCGTAATCATTAAGCAAGCCCCGCTTTTGCCAATTTGTTGTTTCCTTTGGTAAGGCACTGTACCCCTCCCCCGACAATGAGGATAAAGTTTATCCTCATTGTCTGGGAATGGATGTTTGTCACAGACTTCACAGTGTTGCAATTTTGGAGCTGCGTCCTACAAAACTGCACTGTATTTGTTTAGGTGTGATTAATAATATAAAAATGATGTTATTTTACCTGCAGATCTCAAAATTCTTCTTCTTCTTTCTTCTTCTCTTTCTTCTTCTTCTTCTTCTTCATCATCACCATCTTCTTCTTTTTCTTCTCCCTCTCCTTCTTCTTCTTGTTCTTGTTCTTCTTTCTTTTTTCTTTTCTTTCTTTCTTTCTTCTTCTTCTTTTTCTCTTTCATCATCATCATCATCATCTTCTTCTTCTTCTTCTTCTTCTTCTTCTATATCGCTATGAAAAATTCCAGAAATAACAACAAATAATCATTCAGTGAATATTTTTGATTCTCTTCTTGATTCTTGAAAACTACTAATAGTGACATAGACAAAATCTCTTTTTCTTCAAAAGCAATTGATCACTTTATTAATTTTCCGTATTGTTTGTATATTTTTCTTTGCAAACACATATTATTAATACAAAAACTTAACACGTTTACAACTTTCAATGTTTGCGGGAGTAATCAATCTTTGAGATCAGTACAGTGTCAAACGCTTGTCGCCTCAATGCTATGCACAAGATGCTACCAGCATGTAAATCTGTTTCAATTTGTGTGGATGTTTTTGGTGTATGTACCAGGTGTCCCAAAAAATGGTTACATGTAGAAAAATGACCGTGTGCTAAAACTATAGTAGTTATAGAAACGAAACTTTGCACAAATTATATTACAACTCTCTTCTAGATACTCGTAAAATTTTGATATCACAGCGTTATTAACTTTTGAGTTAATAATAAAGGTAGATACCTATGTCAGAAACGCATTTGTTCAAAGTTCAACAAAATAATAAGCATACACGTTTTGTGATATTTTAATGTGCATTTTGGTCTAAATGATCATGATCAGACTTTATATTAAACCAAATTTGATGCAATCTTTAATGAA